>QZGG01000183.1:0-11652 GCA_006409495.1 Sedum album | reverse complement strand
AGGAAAAGGGAAAAAAGAAAGGCTGTCATGGAATCGGTGGAGGGGAATCAATGTCCCGGAGACCTGGGGCTGCGGAAGAGGACAAGATCCTCTGCTGCAGCAGCGGCGGCTACTCCTCCAACAAGAAAAGCGAAGAAATCAATGCCACCGACGAGGAAAAGCCGTGCAAGTCCCCAAACCAGTCGCGGACACAGATGAGGACGCAGATGTGGATAAAGTTTCGAATGGAGATATGTCGGAAAGAAGGATTGTGAAGGAGTTTGTTTTTGGTCCCAAATTCTTGAAGGAAAGAAATATGATTGGGGTGTTTGGAGTTGTTGAGGTATCAAGGTTGGGACACAAACTGTTTGACGAAGAGACCGTCGATGAGTCAGTGGTAAGGGAGTTCTATGGCTCCCCGAAGTTTGAGGTTCAGGAGAGAGGATTCGTGGACGGATCCTATGCCTGAACGGAGTTCGTCGGCCCTTCACAGTACTGATATTGCAGATGCAATCGGGTCGAAAAACTATGGATATGAGAACCTACACTGGCAAGAGGTGGCCAGATGAGGCTGATCAGAGCAATCATGAGTCTCGTAAGTGGGGACCCGTCCCCAAAGCGCAAATCCGGCACAACCAGGATGTCTCCCGATGCCAATGTCTACTGCAAAACGCATTTTTAGTACGGAACATCCTGCCAAGAAGTGAGAAGCACTCCGTGATCCAGATTCAGGACGCCGTACTGATGGAAAAGAATACTGAATAAGAGACAGATCAACCTAGGGCGCATTATCACGTGTCACATGTGCAAATCAGAAGTCAAGAGAAACATGGCCTGGGTTATCCGTCAATCATAAAACGGCTACTGGAGTATCAGGGAAGCGTATGTACCGAGGGGGAAAGAAGTCTGCTGCAGCAAGGACATTGGACGAGCCACCATCAGTAAGATGAGCTCAAGTATGCCCGGACGCAAGGATGGGTCCGTGATCAGGCAGAGTCGTCCACGCGCTGCAGAATGCTGCAAATGGATAAGTTCCTGTCCCGCTGTTAAGGACGGGTTATAGAACTGACAGAGAGGGTTTCAAAGGATGACAGAAGCTCAGACCACCAGGCAGAGCAGCTTGCAAACATCTGGCGTTTGGTTCGCCAGTTGGCTCGCGACAAGGACGCTTCCAATGCTCCTCAGATGCTTAGCAGATCTGATTCAGCCCCTCTTGAAAACCCTACCACATCAAACCCATTCCTTTGTGTTTTCTTGTTCTGCTCTATGTGCTTTTAATTTTCAATCATTATATGTCTGTCTACCTGTGCTTGCGTGCCACTTCGTTTGCACGCCATTGAATTGAATAAATGGGATTGTTTTTGCTTATATGTGCTATTCGGCTTGTTATTACTCACATTCTTTTTGATGATGCCAAAGGGGGAAGGTAGACAGGAAAAGCATTAACTGAGGGGGAACTTGTACTTAGTGACTAACGGTGTCACTCTGAGGGGGAACAGATTCAAGCTTTAAGCGAATCTGTTCACAATGGGTTATTGATGTTCATATTAAACTGCTGGGTTAATAATACTGTTGGATATTATTGGGATATATTTTTGGGATATGGATGTTAGTAATACTCTGAACAATTTTTGGGATGCCATGTTAGTTTAGGAATTTATTCTGATAACTAAATAATGCATATGCTGCCTACTGTTTTACACTTCTGTTTACATTGTGAACTTTTCCTATCTTATGAAGAAGTGTTTGTCAACATCAAAAAGGGGGAATTTGTTGGGACGTTTCCTTGACACGGACGTGTCCTTAACACGTTTCAGTTTTGATGTTTGAAAACACTTAGCTAACATTCCATGACAATGCAGGATTAGGAAATATGCAGATTTGGAAATAAAACAGATTTGGTAAAATCGTCTGTGGACGGGTCCGCAGACTGTACGAGGGCGTGCTGACGTGGCAGCAGAATATTTCAGAAATATTCTGATATTCAATAAGTTTTTAGAATATTTGTATTTTAGAAATCTTATTTTTAGAAGATATTTTTGATAATGATTACTAACTAACCGATTTCTAAGTATAATATTTGATAATATTATATTTAGATAAGGTTGCCCAAACTGAATTTTAAATATAATATTTTATATTATAATTTAAGATTAAGTTGCCCTAAACTGATTTTTAAAAGATATTAATTATTTAATTGATCTTGCTATTTCTTTCTATTGGCGGGAGAGATTTTAGGAAGCAGGGGCAGGGTTTTTGGTGATCAATATAAATAGGACTTCAAATGCTTTCATCAAGACAAGTCGGTCAATTGAAGGAGCAAACAAAGTCGTCGTGATATCGTTGGTTGTTCGAGGCTATATTTCGCTCAAGGGTAGGCGAGTGGTGGACTCCGTATAGCTAGTATACAACAGCGGTATTGGTAGGACGATTCGGAGTTGATTTGAGTTGCTAGACATAGGGATTGTTACAACTGAGTTCCGGGCATACTTAGGGAGTTTGTCGCTGTACTAGGTTGTAGACAATTGTACTAGTAAAACAAAAGTAATCAATAAAGAATTGTCTGAGAAATCCTTCCGGTCGACTCCGGGAAGGTAGTGGTTTTCACTGTTAGCACTGAGGTGCGAGTTTCCACTATACATCATCGAGTACGCGTACCTACTGTTCACTTTATTATTATTGTTATTAATTCGCTGTGCTACTTGATCTTGATACACGTTCACACTAGAGGACGTGTTCACAAGTGTCCGAGAATGAACCAAGCTAACCGTAACGATCCAAACACTAATCGGAAATGATCAATTTGATCGGAAAGCTTCTGTCGGAGCGGAAAGGAATTTTGTAATTTTTCTGTGTATCTTGAAAAATGAAGAAGACTGCCCTTTTATCAGGCAGTTAATTCTGTTAAAACAAATTGCTATTTTACACAAAACACAAACTAGTTTACCATTACATTTTTAATTAACATCCTCAACTTTCCCTAATGAGACGAAATCACCCCTTAATTCAAATTAGGTCTTTGGTCATCAACACTGGCGGGATCAACTGAAGCGGCGCGGCATCCTCGAGCTCAGCTTGGCTGTTGGTCCCATTACCCCCCTCAAGCTCGGCGTATGAAGGAAGTTGGCAGACGTTGAGCTTGGAGCTCAGCTTGGCAAGTTGGTAACTCTTCAAAGCTTTAGTGAATAGATCTGCAGCTTGCTCCATGGAAGAGATGAACACAGGTACCAAAAATCCATTTGTCACATGATTTCGTATCACATGACAGTCAATCTCTACCATGTTTTGTTCTTTCATGAAAGACCGGATTCTTGGCTAAGTGAATTGCCGAGTTGTTGTTCACAGTAGAGAGTAATAGGAACCTGAACATTGACCTGTAGATCTGCCAATTGTCTTGATAACCAAACTAGTTCTTTTGATGTGTAAGCCATTGCCCTTTATTCAGCTTCTGTTGAAGACTGGGAAACAACTGACTGTTTCTTTGATTTCCAGGATATGAGTGAAGTACCCAACTGTACACAAAAGCCAGAGACAGACCTTGGTGAGCGGGCATGAAGCCCAATCAGCATCACAATATGCTCGGAGAGACAAATCATTCTCACGAGGAAAGAACAAGCCTTGAGAAGGAGAGCCTTTCAGGTAACGCAACACTTTATTTGCTGCTGCCAAATGATCTTCATTGAGTTGTGACATAAACTGGCTCAATACTTGCACTGAAAAAGATATGTCTGGCCTGGTAACTGTTATGTAAATCAGTCTGCCTACTAACCATCTGTATGAGCTAGGATCAGCGAATAAAGCAGCCTTAGAGAAATTGCTAGTCTTTATTTTGACTCCATAGGATGAGACTAGGCTTACAACCAAGCAATCCAGCTTCTTCAATGAGGGTCTAGGGTGTATTTCTCTGATTTAGGATAAGTCCTTTGTCAGATCTTGCTGGTCAAAGTCCAAGGAAATAGGTTAAATTCCCTAGATCCTTAATCTTGAACTGAGAATGGATGTATTGTTTTACCTCTGAAATTAGCTCAGATGAGGTTCCAGTGATAATAACATCATCCACATACACAAGTAAAGCCAAAAAATGATCATTCTTTTCAGTGTAAACAATGAATAATCTTCTAGGCTTGAAGTAAACCCAAAAGTTATCAATGAGTCACTGAATCTAGAAAACCACTGTCTTGATGCCTGTTTTCAAACATATAGGCTTTTTGTAAGTTTGCAAACCTTTTCCTTTGATTTTTCAGTCTTGTAGAAACCAGGAGGGAGTTTCATGTAGACTTCTTCTTCTAGATAGCCATGTAGAAAAGCATTGTGATATCAAGCTGGAAAATAGGCCAATCTTTAGATACTGCAACTGCTAGTAAAGCTCTAACTGTTGTCATTTTTACCACTGTGCAAATGTTTCTCTGTAATCAAGTCCTTCCATCTGGTTATAACCTTTTGCAACCAATTGGCTTTATAGGCGTTCTAGATTGATCCATCTGAGTTTTCTCTTTATCTTATAAACCCATTTTGCATCCAATAGAGACTTCCCCATAGGTAGATCAGTAACAATCCAAGTGTTTTGTTGTCTTGGAGAGAGCTTGTAGTTCTGCTTGCATAGCCTTTGTCCAGTTTTCATTCTTGCTAGCTTGAGAATAGCAAGTGGTGTCAGTTTCGTGATAGTATTTGTAAAGCCACATGTTGAAACTTATGGAACAGCCTGAGTAGTCTAGAAACTGTGACATAGGATACAGGATCTTTGACTTAGATACCTGACTGACTGCAGACATAGTCTTGAAGTCTTACAGGAGGCTTTTGAAAGTCTTTGAAATCTCCTTATGTAAGGATGGTTGCACTGTGGTACTGTTGATTACTGTATTGACTGCATCATCAGTATGATCACTTCAATGTCTTCTGTGTCATCACTGCATATAGGATTAGGAAATGATACTTTCTCAATCTGTGAGATCTTCTCTTCATAAGGAAAAACATCTTCCACAAATAGAACATCTCTGCTAATGATCACAGAGTGTGTAGTAAGACCAAAGAGTTTTGTAACCTTTTTGACCATAAGGATAGCCAATGAAGATACAAGGTTTAGCTCTAGGATCAAACTTGTCCTTATGTGGTAAGATATTTGTAGAAAAGCATAAGCATCCAAAAGTTCTTAAATGAGAATAATCTGGTACCTTGTTGAGAAGGACCTCTAATGGAGATTTGTTTCCCAATAGAACTGATGGAATTCTGTTTATGAATAGGTGGCAGTGAGGACACAATCACCCCAGAAGCAGTCTGGCACCTTTGAATGGAATTTCAGAGCACGCGGCCACTTCAAGTAAGTGCCTGTGTTTCCTTTCAACTCTGCCATTTGTTGTGGGGTATAAGAACAAGATTCTTCTGATGTTCAATACCATTATCAGTGAAGAACTGAGATAACCTTGTTGTCAGAAACTCTGAACCATTATCTGATCTGAACTTCTTGATTGTCTTTCCAAATTGAGTGTGTACCATTTTCAAAAATTGGATAACATGATCTGTAGTCTGGCTCTTTGTAGACATTAGAAATATCCATGTAGTTCTAGACTCAACAAGTGTCAGAAAATACCTATTTCCTGAGATTGTAGGAGTTTTGTATGGACCCCATATGTCTGCATGAACAATGTCAAACAAATCTGTACTTATTGATTCTGAAACAGGAAAAGGCAGTCTTGTTTGTCTAGCTAGAGGACAGATATCACACTTGAAAGTGTCAAATTACAGTCTAGTATAGGAATGTATTTACTGAGATTCTCAGATAATTTCCTAGCTGGTAGGTGACCAAGCCTCTTGTGCCATGTTTGTAAGTTTCTCCTTGTTTCCTTTTGTCACAAAGCAACTTGTATTACTGCTCTGACTTGATATAATCCTTGGACTGCTTTACCAATCTGTATTGAAGTCAACTTGGTTTGGTCCTGGATATAGCAACTTTTGTCAGTAAAACATACTGAATTATTTGTGTGCTTCAAAAGTTTTGTGATGCTGAGAAGATTGAATTTAATCCCTGGCACAAGTAAACATCCAGAAGCTTAATATCTTTGCTTAGGATATAAGTCCCTGTATGAGTAACCTGAACTTCCTCACCATTAGGCATTAAAACACTGTAAGGATGATCTAATCTTTTCAGATCAGTCAATAGATGTCTATGAGGTGTTATGTGATCAGTTGAGGCACTGTCAATAACCCAATCATAAGAACAAGGGTTAATTACAGATGACCACCTGTATAATAGGTCATATTCCATGCCACCACCCTTATATTGTAATATTACATTCGACCACCTTTATAATTACTACGTTTCCAAAGAACCACCTCAGTTAACGACAGTTAAACGGAGAGGTGGTTAAATGGAAACCAAACTGATTATAAAGATGGTAAAGTGGACACATATTTATTATAGAGGTGGTGTATTGTAATAAAAAATACTATTATTATATTAAAAATTTAATATATTTAACGAAAAACTTGACGGAACAGTGATAGGTGGTTGTTTGGGAACGTCAAATGTTATACGGGTGGTCGAATGTAATATTACAATATAAGGGTGGTGGCGTGGAATATGGCCTATTATGAGGGTGGTTTTTCGTAATTAACCCTAAGAACAAATATTAATAGAGCTAGCAAGAAATACCTGCTATGTGTTCAGTGTTGGTGTGAGCAGGTGCATTGAGAAAAGACATCAACTTATTCAGCTGATCTTGACTCATAGTTATTATGAACTGAGCTGAAATTGACTTGCAGGTGCTGAAGTACCAGTATCAGACCTGTGTAGGAACCTGAGCCAATCACATTATTTGCTGATCGGCCTCTTGCATTATTACCAGGATTAACATGATTGGAGTTGTTAGATTTTGTGTTCTTTCTGCCTTTGTAATTAGCTGGATAGCCAATCAGCTTGTAACACATTTCTTTTGTATGACCCTCTTTCTGGCAATAAGAACAAACCATGTTCTTCCTGTTATTCTGATTGTTATCACCAGGTTTATTAGGAACTTTCCCTGCCTAAGAATACAATGCTGATACCTCATTATTAGCAGGTTTAGAAATTCCTTTCTCTGATTCATCTTCAAGAACCCTATTGTAGACCTCATCAATACTAGGCATGGGTTTCATTGCCAAAATCTGAGTTCGAATTTGGGAGTGAGTATCATTCAAACACATCAGAAATTGCATGATATTGTACTCAGCAATCCTTTTCTCCACACATCTGGTTGCTTTACAATTCAAACCCAGATCACAGCAATCATTTTCTTGCAAAGCTTCTTGCTCTGCCCATAGATGAAGTAACCTTCCATGGTACTCGGCCACACTCAGATCACCTTGAGCCAACGAACTTATTTCTTTCCTTAAAGAATATAATCTTGGCCTGATAGAGCCACCAAACCTGCTCTGCAAGACCTGCCATGCCTGCATGCAGTCTTTCGAATGAATGATGGATGAGCCAATTTCCCTTGAAACAGGGTTTAAAATCCAAGTATGAATCGCCACATTGCATCTTTCCCAACGAGCAAGCTCGTAAGGATCTGATGGTTTTGGAAAATCACCCCGGACAAACCTTAATTTCAGTTTAAAACCCAATGCCATCTCCATTGATTTCTTCCAGGTCACAAAATTGCCTATACCAGTCAAAGGCTCACTAACCAGCGACAACGTGACATTCTCATTATTGCTTACATGAAGCGGATCATCAGCAAGACGATCAGAACAACGACCAAAATCAGTCGGAATCTCAGCCATTGTAAATCATAAATCAAACAAATCTATTCAAGAAATGAGATCGGAAATGGAACTGAGATGGATCAGAATCGTTACCTAAACTGATACCATGTAGAAAAAGATGCGTAGAAGCTATCGGAAATGACCAACTTGATCAGAAAGCTTCGTCGGAGCGGAAAGGAATCTTTTGTAAATTTTCTGTGTTATTGAAAAATGAAGAAGACTGCCCCTTTTACCAGGCAGTTAATTCTGTTACAACAATTATGCTATTACACAAAACGCACACTAGTTTACATTACATTTAATTAACATCCTCAACTTTCCCTAATGACGAAATCACCCCTTAATTCAAATTAGGTCTTTGGTCGTCAACACTGGCGGGATCAGCTGAAGCGGCGGCGGCATCCTCGAGCTCAGCTTGGCTGTTGGTCCCAATAGAGTTTCACAGTTTAAACAATGAAGGGAAAACACTGTTAGTGGAGTGAGTATTCTTCAAGTCTTTTTAGGGGGTCTGACAAGCCCCAAACAAGAGCCACTTCCTAGGTACTTGAAATCTTTTGCCTCAAGCTTATTGTCATGGAGTGCGGTTCGTTTGCGAACTCATGCATATTTTGATCAAAATTTTTGTCTATTTACATTTTTCAGTTGAACTATATGCACATTTTGACTCGCGAATGTGCACATTGACTTCGCGCAAAAAGACAAAAAAAAGGAAATTGTGGACCGTTGGATCACCTCGATCCAACGGCAATTTACCTGGGTCGCAGGTTCGTAATTGACCCTGGGTCGCAAATGAACCTGCCTCTATTGTCATGTGCTGTAAACCCAGTACCACCCTTTTCCAATGCACCAAATTCCTTACTTTGCAAGGTTTGCTACATACAAGGCAAGACTTATCCGAAGGCAAACTTGTCAGCGCATTTTTGCAAAATACATGCCCACATTGTGTTTAGCTCCATAAGCGAGAGTGTGTTGGTCAGTGTGACTTTGCACCTGGGACAAATGTCTTTTCAATTGAATTGGTTTTCTTCTTTTCACTTTTATCTTCCTTGAAGAAGATTGGGAATAAAGATTTCAGCTTAATTTCTCATCGCCTTCCGGACATACAGTGCTGATAGCGGGAACCTCTACCTTAGCAAAGCTTCTGGTGTCGCAGAGGGTAGCCAAAATTCTTCATTGTCCCTGAGAGCTTCCTCTTCGATTGATGTGGCTTTGACACTGTTTGCTCCACAGCTCCAGGGAAGCCATTCTTGTCTTTACTATAAATATTCTTCTCAGTGTACTGAGGACAGTCCATGTTTGTTAGTCAAATTCATCTAGCTCTTGAGCTTTCTGGAGGGCTAGTCTCTCCTCTTCATCTTCCAGCTCGTGTTTAAGTTGAGTGGCGAAGGGCAGCTTGTCTCCTGCAATGACAATTACTATTCTCAGTATAGCTACCACCCATGAACCCAAATCACCACAACAAGGAGGTCGAATTGAATGACCACTCTAATTTTATAAACAACAACACTGAATTTAAAAAGCATCAGTATGTTGTGAAACATTGAGGCATACATCTGCCACAAACGATCAAACTTAATACGAACTCATCTCTGTATAAAGGTACTCTAAAGTTGGCTTCTTAAAACCTTTTTTTTTTGATGACAAAATAAGCACACTCCCACAGAGAAGCTAACCAGAAACGCACAAAGGAGACAAAACAACCGACACCACAAAGCACCACACCTAGAAAAAAACCTACCTAACAAAACATTTGACACTGAGAGGAATAGCCCATGAGTTCAACCAAGACTCCTTTGAAATCCGAGCAAAACGAGCAACAGAGTCAGCCAAACCATTTTCCTCGCGCATTGCATGCTTAACAAACCATCCAGGGTGTGTGTCTCGAAACTTCAGACACTCTTCCAGCCATTCCAAACCTCCCCGCTCTCGACTCCATCCCATGCCAATCTCTTGGACCACTTTCAACGAATCCGTGATAATAACACATTTGCTCAACCTTAAACTCTCAGCTAAATGCATCGCCAATGCCACCGCATATCCCTCAGCTATTCTGCCGGTGCCAGCTCCTTCAAACAACGAAAAATACTGCTCCCCACGACCATCCCGCACCAAAATAGCAGCCAATCCAGCTCCACCTCCATTACTTACCCAGGAAGCATCACAAAATATGCACTCTCCCAACAGGTCAGTGGGTGAGAACAAAGCATTCGGCACTTTCACAATCAGATTACGGCCTAAAAATGCATCACAACTGGAAAACAAGAGCTTTTAAACGCATCACACCATCTTCGATGGACCCTCGTTTCCCGTCATGAATACACTCATTTCTTCCATTCCATAGCAGCCACGCCCCAATCACAATTGTACGAAACTCCTTAACATTACAAATCAATGAGCACCAATAAAACCAATCAGCCGCCGTACCACCCTTCCCTCAATACACCTCTTATCAACACGGGTAGCCTCCCAAAATGCTTTGGCTCTCCAGCACTCGCGCACGACATGCAGAGCAGTCTCTTCTCTAAATCCACAAAGCAACAATCCAGGCTTCTTAAAAACCTTAAATATACAAAAAAACAACTTTCATAAGATATCTCTCGTGGCCATATTGCTTAAATCAATAGTAATTATTTTTGGGTAATTCAAATTATTTGTTTATTGGAGAGGTTCATCATATTAGCTGGCTGTTGGATCACTACAAAGTTGCTCTACTAATATGCCCTCATCAAACTACTCAATGAAACCCACTTTGCAACTTCACCTCCTATAATCTTACAAAATATAACAATGTAACACCATGCAGCCCATCTATACGGAAACCATGAATTCAAACTTGCTATATAAGCAGAGTACTGCTAAATGGTGGATAAGAAAGAATTTGCCTTACTCTCCTCCAAATCTCCTCTGTTTTCATCTCTTCTTACCTTCATCTGGCTCTCATCCCCTGTTATTAACATCTGATGCTTTCTTCGTTTTGATCTGAATTCGAGTCACAACCATGCCTCATGGTATGACCACTGTTAGGATAAATATAGTGCAACGTAATAAATTTTTGTCTTCTATCATTATTATCATAGATTTATTGCTACTCTATTATTAGCACATTATTTTCTATATAAAGCCTTTGTATTATTTTACACAATCAATCAATAATTTTTTTTCACATTCTTTCTACTCTCACATGGTATTAAACCACATTTAGATCCTGAAATTTTCTTTTCTTTTCTTTTGCTTTGGCGGTGGTACGTCTGTCTTTCTTAGCGCACCAACGCCCCACTAATATTCTATTTCGATTGTTTTCATTTCATGTCGTTCATATCTGTTTTATATTGGAGAGGGAGAAAACAATGTTGTTGTTCATCTCTTTATCCATTTCAACAGAGCCACATTAACAAATTCACATCTAATCTTGTCCATCCATCTTTTCTCAAAATTGATTTCAAAGTATTTTAGATCTCATTATGATCTATCAATCAATCTCATTTTTATCTCATTTGGTGAAATATTGATTTTAGAGGGATAGACCTTGTTTGCTTCGTCAGATCTATAAATTTTGACATTTTTTAAATAGTCTTCCTTCTCTAGCTTCATGATTCGTCGCTTTTTCAAACGTATCAAGAACAACACCAATCTGATTGCTACATCTGTTTTTTTGTGTAATTAAAAAAAAACTGATTAGTCAAATTATCACATCAACATCTACTTTCTCTGGTGGTTTCCCCACTGATGTCACTAATCTACTCTTGTGACATTTATTCTCGATGAGACGTGCTTTCCGTCCATCCTGTTTATGGTGTGAGAATGTTTTTTCTCCACCTTTGTTGAGATGAATTTCCTCAACAAGACGTGATTTCCAGCCAGATCTATTTGTTTGTTACCACTGCTCAAATATTTGAAGTGCTGTAATACGCTAGTACAGATTATGTATTTAACAGC
>QZGG01000182.1:0-221651 GCA_006409495.1 Sedum album | reverse complement strand
TATGGGTATGAGTTCGATTGTGGATGATAGGATTGAGAAAATTCAAGCAAGAATTGATCAACTGGTCGCTGAGAAGAATGCATTAGTTGTTCCGCTGCTGCCTGATCAACAAACACAGCCTCGAGATTTGATTTCATCTGAAAAGGAACAATCTGAGTGTACTAGTTATTTTGATGATGGGAAATTATGGAACTGGGATGGCAACCAATTATTTCTTGATGTTGATGAATTTATGAAAACATCGGATCAAGATGATTCTATTGATTGGGACTTTGATATGTCTGAAAAACTCTTTCCTGATGTTGATGAAGTTATGAAAATATGGGAAGAAGATGATGCTACTGTTGGGCTCTCTGATATATGTGAAAAAACTGCATCTACTACTACACAGCAAAAGCCAAATGAGCCTAGTATTATCCTTACTTCTGCTGTCTCCATGCCCCATGTTGATAAGAACACGATGATATGTCAGCCTTCCTTAGTGTCAATCCCCGCGCAGCCACCTTTACTTTGTGGTAATAAGAGGAAGGCGCCAGAAAGAGTTACTGACTTGATTTCACCATCCGTACAGCGCCAAAAGTCAAATCTTGATGATCATTTTCTGATCAGTTTATATATAACACGTAGAATGCAGTTAGGAAGCTGCTGAATTTGCAGTGAATTAGATAATTGAGTTAATCTTGCCATTGCTTTTCTGATTAAATAAAATACTTTTTTTTATCTTAGCTAAAGTTTTCCTTCAAAATCAATTTCATCATTCATTCAATATGATAATTACCTGTGGGATGTTATTCTTCCTAGTGCATTCCAGATTGTCTGAATCACTTTCTATGTATATTTTTTCTTGGATTATTTATCCCTGTTCATTGTATAGCTTATGTTTTTTTTTCTTGGATTTAGTGGTTGACAACAGGCAAGAAACGGAGGTAAGTAAATTGACTAAGGAGGCGGAGTTGGCACATCCCTTGGCCAGAGTGGACTGAGCTGATGGAGAGGTTGATGCAGCAGAATTACTTTGATCAGAAGAGGGAGGATGAAGTTATCATAGTTAAGGATTTAGGGTTTGATATGGATGCAGTTGTGGAAGAGGGTTTGGATTTTATTTGGGATTTAAAGACTGTTCAGACTGCTTGTTTAAATTTTGGTCACGACCGGTTTGATATTTTAAGGTATACAGCTTCACTATTTTTTTCATTTTTTAGAAAATAAAGTTCCGCGAATCATGTATTTTCACATTGCTTAACAAATTTGAATTTGGAATTTGTTGTTCATCTTGTGGTAGTTTTTATACAAGGTGTTAGTTGGAATTATGTCTTTTTATTTCTTGGTGCCCTCATATATGACAATTACTGCAACTGGTGATAAAGTTCAGGCCATTGTTAAGAAATGACATTCAAGTTCTGGTTGGTTTTGGTTGTCCAAGCACACATAGTAACGTGGTATTTGCTTCAAAGCTATTACGGAAACATGTACATCTTGATGAAGGCTTTTACTAGAGTTTCATAAACATGTACAGTGACTTAACTTACATAACAGCGATGCTAGAGTTTCAGTTTTTACTAGATGTTGTTGTCATAGAAGGCTCAAGTTTACTTGGCTGTACACAATGTTTAGCTTTCTGGGGTTCCTATTAGGATATAAGATAGGAATGGCTCAGTTCATCATTTATGAGTTCTGAGTTAACATTTTAATTTATACCCTTATAAATTAGTTTTTGTGCTAACTATATTTTAGCGCAATCCATGTAGTTATGCTGACGGTTCTAATATGGCGATCTGGATTGTTACTTATTTGTATCAACTAGTCTGACTAATTAGGTGTGCTTTATATGACAATTACGGGTTAATTATATGGGTGCATTTTAACTAGGGTTAATTACGGGAAAACACCCTTATATTAGAGTAGTACCGAAATTGAAAATTGAAAATATTTTCAATAAGTTTGAAAATTAATAAGTGTGACATTGAAAAAATTGAAAATATATGAGTGTTTTGTTGAAAAAAAAATTTATATGGGTGTTACTGGGAAAACACCCCTAATATAAGGGTGTTTTCCTGTAATTAACCCTAGTTAAAATGCACACTACTTTTAAAGTTTAAACCAGTAAGTCAATTTTCCCGAAAAAATAACAGAATAGTTTCATAGTTATTTTCTCCAAAATTTTCAAGATGCAGTACACAGTTTTTACGAAGAGATTCCAAATGATACATCAGTTTGGCATTGCATCATACAGAGCTGATGACTGCTAAAACAAACGAAAAAACAATACCTTCAACCTTCAAGCTGCCTACCAGCAGCATCAGCCACAAACGGTAGATAAGGAGTCTTGCCCAAAATACAACTCACCACGCTGTAAACAAAGCAAAAGACAACAAACAAAAACACAGCATTGTGTCCCATGACCATCAACTTATATCCCAACCCTGCTCGACCAGGGCTAAATATCCGCTGCACCAGCATTGGCAATGCCAGCAGCACATCCAACACCACAGCCTGCATAGCATTGAACCTCACATACCTATCAAAATAAGAATTTCTAACAACCGCTAGATACAGCGCGAAGAAAGCCACAAAGCTGCCATAAGGAACTGATCTGTAGAGGCTGAGGAGTGGCAGAATGGGCTGAAACACTGTCCCGAGAACGGGATATTGGATGAAGAGGTGACGTCCGTACTGGAGGCCGTTGAAGAATGGCAGGAGGTAGGATGCGGCGGAGATTAAGCGGTCGGTTGCTGGCGTCGGTGTGTAGGACATACGCGTTCCGCATGGTCGGCGGCTTGATAAAGTTAGGGTTTTGGAGAGGGGTTTAGGGAGGTGTGGCGATCGGGGAGATGGGTTTAGGGCGAATTGGGGTTTAGAGGAGGCGAGAGAGAAGCGGAGGAGGTGAGGCATCGACGCCATTTTCTCAGCAGTGTTTTGGATTAGGTTTTCTCGGAAGCTGTCTGTTTGTACAACCTGAAGGATTGGGCTGTGCCGAATGACATAAAAAACTAAATTAAATATTTTTAGGGATTTAAACATGGTTTAAATAAGATAAAAATAATAGTTTTGTTTATAAGGTTAAGTTTGGAAATTTTTGTAAATTGGAAAGACAATATATTGACTGTTGATATGATTGATATAGCGATTGTTGATCTTTAATTAAATTGGATGGTTGATTTGCAAAATGTAGTCGTGATAGAGAGTGATGGTTATTAATATTAACCGTTAGACTAATAAAAGTCAACAAATATGATAATGTCACTCCATCTCACAAAAGTTTGATAGTCTCTCTAGCCATCCCTTCATTTGTAATCGTCATCTCGTCTTCCCTTCCATGAAATCATTTCCTCACGACCAATTAAGCTTAACATCCAGCCATGAGATAAAACTAACTTTTACAAATCACACGCAGCTCAAATTCTCTACGTAGTTTGTAGGGATTCGAATGGCTCTAAATCTACCGCTCGAACCACATGATAAGAACCTCGAAAGGCCTTATCGAAAGGGCGGATAGAGAGTGCGAAAAGTGTGTAGGTTTGCGGAAGTTGTGGTGGATAGGGGCCAAATGGCCAAAAAAAGTACAATTGCGGTTAATGCTTCAAGAACCCCTTGCACAAAGGAACTCGTTGTCCTATGACTTAGCCCGTCTACAATCCGAGTGACGCAAATAACAAAGTCATATTGACATTCATTTAGATAATTTGCATGGGAGATAAGTATCAGAATGCCTTTATATAGGCTACAAAAGGGGGGAAAGGAGCCTAAGGGTCATGCTTGAGGGAGCAAAAGCTCAGGGCACAAAGCTGAATGCGCAGGCTGCTACGACAGGGAAGACGCTGCGACAGCAAGATGGCAGGGGGTGCAAGTGGGCTGAGGTGGTTGTGCAAGTGGGCTACCCAGTGGCAGCAAGGTGGCGGAACATCTTGCGAACAATCTGCATGCGTCTTCTCGGCTTTGGGAGCACAGAACATCGCACTCAGCAGTCGGCATAATGTCCACGAGGACTTGATCCGCATTTATCGCAACAAGAGCTCCCTTGGCAAAAGGCAGCGTGCACAACTTTGCACTTGGCCTCGGCAATCTCGGCAGATCAGGAGGCCGCCTTTGAGGCCTCGTTAGCTTGGCAACGAGCCTCGACAAATGTGGTTGCCTCGACTCAGACTTGTCCGGAGGCACCTCGGGGCCTTACATGTGCGTTGTCCGCAATTTCTCGGTAATGGACAAAATTGTCAAGGGAATCCTTGGCGAGAAAAGGCACGAGCTGACCTTGGAAGATCCGGTTCATAACACCACATGCTACTAAAATTCCTAAATCATCATAGTCTAGGACTTTTATTTAAAAATCATGATGCTTAGATGAAATCAGAAAGTCCAATAAGCATATCTTGAGTTGGTAGGGAAAAAAGATCTCCGATAGTCGGAGACAAGAGATTCGTGTGAGAAAACACAAGTAAACGAGCCTCTGGTTGAGCCTCCAGCAATAAAGGTACATGAACAGCCATTTGATCCTCATCAAAGTCTGCATTGAATCCCGCAGCAGTACCCTAACCAACTCCAGGTCCAATAGAAGCAAGTCCAACGGCTAATCCATCAGCAATAAAGGAAGCTGCAGAAATCAGTGGATTCATTAGAAGTTCCTCGCACTAAAATAAAAATTGGTTAATGATACAAGCAACCAATGAATTAGGACTAAGATTTTTCGTTACTAAAATTGATCCAGGGGAAGTAACTCATAACTCCGATATGAAGTTCCACAACGTTACTTCGCCCGTTGCTTCGTCGTTTCATATTCAATTCACAATCACAGACGAAATGGACGGTCCAATACGTTTTTGTAGCCCCGCAGCTATTTCTGTTTCTAACTTATCTAGCTAACTTTCATTCTTATTTTAGCTTGAGATGTAACATGATTTGAGCATCTAGCACCTTATTATTTGCAACTCAATTAATTATTCCATAAATAAATTATGTGGGTCTCTTGAATCCGTCGTTCCACCAATGCTGAGTGCAATGCCCAATCGGCTTCAAAATTTTGAACTTACATTCATATTAAAAACTAGCACGTATTATATACACGACACAATATTAGGATCTATATCCCACATCCGGCGATGCACCATCTTTATGATTTTGACAAGATAGTATATAATGTCATTAATTAATGTTAGAAAATAAGTTATATAAGATTAAAGAGGAAAAAATGATCAACTTATCATATCAATCCATACTTCTCCCGAACAATGAGTATGTAGGGTTGACAAAAGTGACCTGAATCGGGAACCCGAGCCGAAAGTTTTCGGGCCGGTCTTCGGATCACATATTTAATAAATACTAATTTCGGGTGAGTCTCGGTCTAGAATAGAAAAATACAGTTTGGTCCGGGTTGGACTGAATTATTTTTAAATTAAATAAAAATTATTTTCGAGAAAATATACTCTTATACCTAGAGTCAATCTTGAGACCTAAATCATATATGTCTAGCCCAACTCCGCTAGGGTATAGTCAACTAGTTATTTAAGTTTTATTGATATAGATCTATTATATAATTTTATAAATAAATTCAAATAGTAAATTTAAATGAAAAAATGAAATCGGGTTTTTAGGGCCAACCCGGGACCAGATCGGATTTAACCCGAACCGTTTAGTTTCGGTTCGGTCTAATCCTTGGCCCAACATTACAAAACTTTTCAGGTCACTTGGTCGGACCGGATATGCATGCTTATGTGTATGTTGTTGAGTTAAGACAGAGTCATCAATCGATCCGGAGGTGACAATATTATCTAGATTCATCTGTATCTAAAAACAATATCACAACACATATTAACAACGACATATTCAATCCAAAACCGATAGAAACGAATGATACAACATGTTAACAACAAACAAATGTCAAAAATACCATATCATATATATTAAAACCTTCAATTCGCACGTAATATATAAAACCATGAGTCAACCAACAAAACCAGCATATTTAAATTGAATACTCAATTTCGAAATTCTAACCCTAAACTATTCATGTCGTTAAAAAAATCAATCTACAAGTAACCTCGAAATCATCATCATTCCTTCCTCCCATAGCGTCCAACTTCGATCTGTAATTTATTGTTCAGTAATTTCAAAGCACTTAGAGTATCTGCACCGCAGATGGAATACAGAACGTTCCCCTCTAATTGTGGAACGTTCGCTGCCTTCAATCTGTGCAGCGTTCAGATGGGAGGAGGATGTTGGTTGCTCGTTCTCTCGGCCGTTCTCTTCCAGTACGTATGAGGGAACGTGCTCTGATGGAAAATTAGGTCTAACATTAGGTAATTAGCCCATTAAGTCCAAAATTAACTAATGTAATTTCAATTTAATTAATGTGTATTTTTAATTTAAGTAATATAATTTTTAACTTTATTATTTAATTATATTTATTTTAGTTTATGTTAATTCAAATTTGTTTAATTATATTATTTTTATTATTATGATCATGATTCTTATATATAAATGGAAAAAATAAAATACTTTATTTGAAATTGAGAATTCAAGTTTATAACACAGTAGATATAATTATATAGCATTAAAAATAAATCATAGTTGGTTCACCAGTTTCTAGAAACCAGTTGTATTTTACTAGATCTTCTTGTAATTGCATATGCAGATATGCAGATTGGAGGTTAACAAGTCGATCACCAAAGACTTGCGATTGTTGAGCTCTTTCAATCGGATCATGACGCATTGGAATCCTGTTTTGATCTATTGGTCCATCATATACCATGAAACCATTGAATGGATTGTGTGGATCTTCATTATCAACTTCCTCAAATTCGTCTTCTACAAATTCTTCTTCAATTATCATGTTATGTATAATAATGCAAGCCAACATTATTTTTTTAAAACACTTAACCTATGACTTAAACTTGCATGACGAACGATAGCCCAACGCAATTGTAAGATTCCAAAACATCTCTCAACGTCCTTGCGATATGATTCTTGCTTCTTTGCAAATAGAGATTCTGCATTATTTTGTGGAAGGTCGGATATATCCCATCGGCCAAGTAATAAGTGTTGTCATACGTATTTCCGTTAACTTTATAGGAGACTCCAGGAGATAATTCTTTAAGATAAGAATCAAATATGTCTGATTGGTGCAACACATTAAGATCATTTTATGCTCCCAGCACGCCGACAAATGTGTGTCATATCCATGTGTCGTACGAGGCTACAACCTCTGAGATGATAGTTGGACGACGACTACGACCAGCATACGATCCTTGCCATATCGTTGGACAATTTTTCCACTCCCAATGCATACAATCGATGCTTCCGAGCATACCAGGAAAGCCTCGTTGCTTAGCCCTTGCTAATAGTCGATATATGTCTGCAACATTTGGAGAACGTAGATATTCATCCTTGTAATGAAGGACTATTTGTTCGCAGAATTTCTTCATACCCTCTAGAGTAGTTGATTCACCCATTCTTACAATCTCAGCACACTGATCAGCACATGACCCATATGTCAACATTCGTATAGCAGCCGTCATCTTCTGCTCTGAAAGAAGACCAAGCGTACCGACAGCATCACGACGTTGATGCCAATAATCGTCATGGTTACAGAGACATGTTTTGATGCGGTTGAATAATTTTCTACTCATTCGATACCTTCTACGAAAGTCGACCTCACCAAATATTGGACGCTCGACAAAGTAGTCATCCAAGAGATTTTGTCCCCTAGGACCTCTTTGTCTTTCTCGATTTGGTTGTCGAGGATGCGGCGCTTCGCTTTCACCACCTGCAGTTGCTACAACAATTGCGCTCGTGACGAGCGAGTTAGCCCTTTCATTTGCTACGCGTCTTCTCTGTTGATATTGCCGGTTGAATTGAAATGGATCCATTTTTACAAAAGAAAATGAGAAGAGTGAAAGTGTGAGTATAACTAAAGAAATCACCTTATTTTATAGAAGTATAAACCTTATCCATCCTTATACATAAAATCTAAAAACTTATCTCTTCCAAAAACGTGTCTGATTGTAATTTGAAAAACAAATTGCAATGGAATCTTGTTCAATTATAGATCAATAATTCAAACGCAAACAAACGAGTGAAAATAAAATCTAAAAACTTATCTCTTCAAACACGTGTCTGATTGTAATTTGAAAAACAAATTACATCTTGTTCAATTATTGATCAATAATTCAAATACAAACAAACTAGTGAAAAAAATGATTTAACTTTTTTGTATATATTATGAATAATAATAGAAAGTTCTCATATTCATGAGTGCGCAAAAATGCAGAGAATGCTGTGAATAGTAAACAGAAAGTTCTCTCAGAGGATATCCTCTAAGAGAAAATAGCAAGTGCATGGTGCGGATGCTCTTAGGGGAAGAGAGAGGCTACGAAATACAAAACAGGAGCGGCTAGAGGAAAAAATACGATTATGCAAGTATTCGGTCTTTGTAAAACCGGACTCTTAATGAGTCCATTCTTTTTCTACTGTGACTGAGGACTTAAAAAGCTCCTCCTTCTCTCTTGACAGCCTCTTCCGAATTCTTCCACTCCGGGGTGGAGTAAGAAGGCCACCGTTATGGTCCTTCTTCTCTACCCCTAGGAGACCTTGTTGCTTCGTTTAATGCTTTCCAGATCTATTTTCTTTTCCCGTTTCATTTCCTTCTTTAGGGTACTCCCTAAAGTTTTTCCTCTAGTTTCAATAACTAGCTTTTCCTCCGTACCTTGAGACCCTTTGGCTCGATTTCATCAGGATTTTTGGCAGGGATCTGGTTACAGGCTAGGGTTGCCTCCCTGGCTCTGTTTCAGCGCAGATTGCGGCTGAGGACTTGTCCGCTGTCAACCATGGTGGGTTGGGGTCTTTGGTGTTTTGGGGTTATGGCTGATGTGCTTGCGAGAGGTCGGACGGGCCTGAAATCGGCCGGAACGACGGAGGCTCGGGTGGCTGGCTACAGATCTAGGGCAGCGGATGTGGGTTGAGGCGCGTCGGAGCGGATGGGCGGATGGGAGGCGTGGCGGACGGATCTTCGGTGCGGTCTGAGATCCGGAGTTGCAGCGGCTGGCGAGCGACGCCAAGTGGAGGGCGAGCGACGCGACGCAATGGGAGGCTGGCGGCGATCAGGGCTTGGACGCAACGGGCGATACGCGACTTCAGGTGGGTTGCGCGACTGTGGGTGGGCGGCGGCCGGGGTTGCGCGACTTTGGGTGGGTGGCGGCTGGGGTGGCACGACTTTGGGTGGGCGGCGGCTAGGGTTTCTTGCATCGTGGGCTTGGACGCGTATGGGCTTGCTGAGCTGGGCCTTGAGGCTTGAGTCCCCAGTTGGGACCTCGTTTGCTTATGTCCCTTGCCAGGGTCTTGTTGGTTTGAGTCCCCTGCCTGGGTCTTGTTGCTTGTGTCCCCTGCCTCTTGTTGTTTCGGTTTTCTGGGTCTTGATGACCTCTCAGCTTATGACGCCCTGGCTTCTGTGGGGTGGTTTCTCGAGTCCGGTAGTGCTTGGACTTTGGTGAGTGCGTTGGGATGGCGCCGTCTTTGGCCTGCTCTTTAACTGTCTTTTATGAGACTTTCTCGATGTAGAATTGTCTTAGGATTTTCCCTTCGATTATGCTTCATTCGCATGTATTATTAAATCTTTATCTAATGAAACATCTCACCTTGAATCAAAAAAAAAAATGAGTCCATTCTTAGTGAAACCAGATTCTTTATAGGTATTTACTATACAGATGGCTAGAATCCACGTCAGATGAGCGGACGAATCGATTTAGTTTCTAAAGGAGTCCGATTTTAGAAATTTCGGACTTGTTCGTTTTGAAGCCTTCCGATTTTAATATACCCTGTTGGTTCGAGTACCTCAGTTGAATTGATGATGACAAACATCAGTTTAACGTTGGTTATTGAGTGCGCAGGTTCTTGAACCTAGACAGCATCTCGGAGGTACATGAACCTGGACAGAACCGAAGGTTGCAGAAAGTGATAACAAACTCTCCGAAAATTGTGGAACTGATTATTGCGAGATTTGTGGAGGAGTTGAGTCTGATACGACCGAACCTTGTGGAGTTATGCGTCATACAACGCTGAAGACCGAGTCAAAGGCCACCAAAGAACATGGAGTCATGGGGCTTACGACATGGAGACATGGAGTCATGGGGTCTGCATTATGGGCCACGCCTGGAGACGTGCAAACAACCACCCGGACGAGCTTCTTTCATAAATAGAAGACATTCGTCATTGCTGAGGGTGTGCGAACTCATTGATGCTGTGTGCGAACTTGAAGAGCAAACACAGAGCTTGAGTGCGCACGCAAAGGAGATCTACACGCTGGGATTGTGTGATTGGGAACGTCGGAAACTTGGAGTTTCACGTCGTTATAGTCGCGATTATCGATCCGGGATCGGTAGGAGTAAGTGACTTGGTTGTGTGATAGTAGTTTTCTGTTACACTGTATACAAATACTGTATTTGTATAGTCTTTATATCAATAAAAAGATATTTAGACGAATCTGTTTTCCGCTGTGCATTACTACTGAGGTTCAAGAACCAGTCAGTGTAACTGAGGTTCAAGAACCTGCTAGAGTAGTTGAAGTTCAAGTACCTGCTAGTGTAGTTTAGATCCTAACAGTTTCTAGACTAGCTTTATACTATTCACCGGTCCTAACAATTGGTATCAGAGCCGAGAGGTTCTAGAACGTGATTTAGTTTGCAGGTATGTCAGGTGAAACGCTAGCTAATCCTCCAAAGCTGAAGCCTGGTGAGTACCAGTCTTGGTCCGTGAAGTTCGAGTCTCATGTTTTAGCCACAGACGGGGAGGTCTGGCAAATATAGAACAGGGACGTCACATTGTGTATGACGAGGTTGATAAGACCAAAGAAAAGGCGAGGTCTCTGTACACGAAGAACGACTACAAAAGCTTGGAGAAGAACGCCCGTGCTATGAAGGTTCTTCACGCAGCACTGGAACCAGGGGACATGAAGAAGGTTATACACCTCAAGTGTCCGAGGGAAGTCTGGCGCGCTCTCAAAAGGATCTATGAAGGATCTGAGGACGTTAAGAAGAATAGGATTCTTTCTGCCCAGATGGAGTTGAACAACCTCCGACAAAACAAGAACGAATCAGTGCATGAATATCACTCGAGGTTTCAGGGTGCATATCCAACCTCGCGAACCTCAACAAGGTGTATGAACAGTGGGAGGTAAACCACATGTTTCTTCGAGGTCTGTCTTCAGAATGGAATGATATTGTGAGGACGTTGCAAGCTATGGCTACTACTAAGGCGCTGACACTGGAGGATCTGGTCTCTAAATTGGACAGCAATATGCTTCTGGACAAGGAACGTGAACCTCAGAAAGGTTCTAGGCAGGTGGCTCTGGCTACCAAAGATGAACAACCAAAGAACTCCAAGGACAAGAAGTCATCAGATAAGGGTAAAAAGAAATCTGAGGAGAACAACAATGTTGATTTGGCACTGCTGACCAAAGCTCTTGAGCTTGCTAAGGAAAAGAGTAACGAGGGAAAGGAACCTCGTAAGTCCAAGAAAACTGCAGGGAAGGACACTGAGTGCTATTACTGCAAAAAGAAGGGACATTTTGCCAAAGACTGTTATAAGAAGAAGCGTGATAAAGCCAAAGAAGAGAAGGAACAGAATCCAACAGAGGATAAGTCGAAGGATAAGAAGGCTATGTTTGCCTGGGGAAGTTCAGAAACTGATAGTGATCAGGAGAGTCAGTCGAGGTTCGGGAACCTGGACAGGGACACAATCTGCTTGATGGCTGAAGGGGAGTCTTCCAATACTGAGGTACCTGATACTTCAGATTGTTCTTCTTCAACTAACGATACATCTAGGTTGGATTTGCTTGATCTTATCAGGAAATTAGTTGCCAAGAATGAGGAACTTCAAGACACCATTGATGAGAAAGACGGTCAGTTGAGTAAGATGTTCGAGGAGAATCATCAACAATCAATTCAGATTCGTCAGTTAAAGAAAGAGCTAGCCAGCATTCGGAACCAGTTGTTGCAGCAAAGGTACCAAAACCTGCTGTGATGAAGGTTCAGAAACCAGCTGAGAACAAGGTTCAGAAACCTGTGAGTAGGTCAGAGGTACTTGCTCGGAGCTCAAAGAAGCCTAAGAGAGGGCTAGGCTATGGTGAGGTAACAATCTTGAAGCGACCTCAGGAGGGAGGTAAACCTCGAAGTACCCCACATCTGAAGGTGGATCTTCATGATGATGCCAAGGTTTATGGCAAGGGATTTCAGATCTGGAACCGCTATGCGAAGGACAAATGCTCAGGGAGCATCAACTTCAATAAGCAGAAAAGGAAGATAGCTGAGATGAATGATGTAGACTACAAGAAGCAGAAGATATGCTACCACTGTGGTCAGGGCGGGCACTTGTGGAAGAAGTGTCCAGGACGAACCTTTCAGATCAAGGTTCAAAAACCTCAGCTACCCAGACGAGGCAGAACTTCTCAGAAGAAGGTTCAGGAACCTCAGAGATCCAGACGAGGAAATCAGCAAAGTCCAGCACTACATCTGTGCTTACTGATCATGCATTTTATGATAAATTTAGTTCTAACTCTAAACCCACTAAAGCTAATTTAATGTGGGTTCGTAAGAACTGATTTTCATGTGTAGGTCACGAAGAGAGGAGCACTTCCATGGATGGTAGACAGCGGTTGCTCCAACCATATGAGAGGGAAGATGGACCTGTTTACCTCTCTTCGGTATCACTCCGGAGGTTCAGTAACCTTTGGAAACAAAAGCAAGTGCAAGGTCTTCGGTAAGGGTATGGTACATCTAAGTCAAAAAATCAATATTGATAACGTGAGCTTAGTACACGGTTTGAAATTTGATCTACTTAGTGTTTACCAATTATGTCTGGAAGGTAAGAACAAGGTTGTTTTTACGTCTAATGGTTGCTATGTGAAGTGTTTGAGAACAGGTAGAGTCCTTCTCAAGGCGTAGCTGAAATGGGGTGTATCTCACTGATCCCTCATTTGATCCAGACGAGTACTTATGTCTGACATCGAGGTCCGAGAACTCAGCCTTATGGCACAAACGTCTTGGACACGTCAACATGAGGTTGCTGAGGAAGCTACACAAGTTGGACTTGGTTCGTGGTCTTCCTGAGATCAAAGAGGATCTTGAACATGTATGTGATGCATGTACCCGAGGTAAGCAAACTCGTAGTTCCTTTCATTCAAAGAATGTGGTAAGTACCTCACGTCCACTGGAATTGGTACACATGGATTTGTGTGGACCGATGAGGACAAGGACCCGAGGAGGTAACCGTTACGTTTTCGTTTTAGTAGATGATTATTCAAGGTTCACTTGGACCATATTCATTGCTAACAAAACTGACGTGTTTTCTGAGTTTGAGTTTTGGGTCAGGAAAACTGAGAGGAACCTTGGACAGAAACTAGGAGGTTTAAGAACCGATCATGGAACAGAGTTTGAGAACTCAAGTTTTGGAGATTGGTGTACCTTACAGGGTGTTCAACATAACTTCTCTGCTCCGAGGACTCCACAGCAGAATGGGGTGGTGGAACGGAAGAACCGTACCTTGGAAAACATGACGAGGACCATGCTATTGGAAAGCGGTTTACCACACAGTTTTTGGGGGAGGCCATGAACGCTGCATGTCACGTTCTTAATAGGGCTTATCTGAGGTCCATTTTGAACAAGACGCCGTATGAGCTACTCAAAGGGAGGAGACCTAACATCTCTCACCTAAGAGTCTTCGGGTGCAAGTGTTACATCCATGACAATGGGAAAAACGAACTTGGAAAGTTCGATCCTAGGAGCGACGAAGGAGTGTTCGTTGGGTATGCTTCGGATAGCAAAGCCTACAAGGTCTTCAACAAGAGAACTCGGAAAGTGGAGGAGAGTGTCCACGTAGTGTTTGATGAAGGAATCATGGCAAAGGAATCAGAGGAGGTTCCGGACCAGCAAGAACCTGCTGAGGAAATGTTTGTCCTGCCCCGGCAGTTCAAGTCCTGGATGAGGTTGCTGAACCAGATGATGATTCAGAAGAATCTGCTCAGAATGCAGATGCACCTGCTCAGAACGCAGGGGAACATGAGCCAAGTGAGACGTCTGATGATCAGGTTCATGAACTTGATCAGGTTGCGATACCTCCCATCGGTCAAATTCCAGACGTGGAAGACGACCATGACGATCATGAGATGATCAGCTTTCGGAAGGTAATCAGGAGGACATCGGGGATGTCATACCTCTGAGGAGAAGTCAGAGAACCAGACGGCCAAGTACAAGGCTCAGGGATCATTACTGTAGTGCAGCAGTTAAGGGGGAAGGAACCCTCACAGCGTTCGTGTCCCTGATTGAACCTAGGACGGTTCAGGAGGCGCTCAAGGACCCAGACTGGGTTCTGGCAATGCAGGAGGAACTTCATCAATTCCAAAGACTCAAGGTATGGAGACTGGTGCCTCGACCTAAGGACAGAAAGGTCATTGGTACACGCTGGGTTTTCAGGAACAAGAGGGATGAGGATGGAGCCATTGTTCGGAACAAGGCTCGGCTGGTCGTCAAGGGGTACAATCAGCAGGAAGGGATCGATTATGGCGAGACCTTCGCTCCGGTGGCAAGATTGGAAGCCATCAGGGTCCTCATTGCCTACTCAGTACAACACGGGTTCAAGCTCCACCAAATGGACGTGAAAACCGCGTTTTTGTATGGGAATCTCAAGGAAGAGGTTTATGTGCAGCAGACACCGGGGTTCGAGAACCCAGAGCATCCAGATTGGGTTTACGTACTAGACAAAGCTCTTTATGGTCTTAAGCAGGCTCCGAGGGCTTGGTACGAGAGGTTATCCAGATTTCTGATAGATCATGGGTACAAGCGTGGAACAGTGGACAAGACGCTCTTCTTACTGAAGACAGAGGGACATCTACTGGTTGTTCAGGTCTACGTCGACGATATAGTTTTCGGGTCAACGAGTGACAAGTTGGTTGAGGAGTTCAAGAACCTCATGGAGAGCGAGTTTGAAATGAGCATGATTGGGGAGTTGACTTTCTTTTTGGGACTTCAGATAAAGCAGGAGCTGGATGGTACACAGGTACATCAGCAGAAGTACCTCGAGGAGGTTCTTCAGAAGTACAAGCTTAACGAGTCCAAGAGTATCAGTACTCCCTGCTCACCCAATGACTCATTATCAAAAGACATGAACTCGGCAAAGACAGACCCAACACACTACCGTAGCATCATAGGTTCACTTCTTTACCTTACTGCATCTAGACCTGATATAATGTACAGCGTTTGTCATTGTGCTAGGTATCAATCAGATCCAAGGGAATCACACTTGAAAGCTGTGAAGAGGATCATGCGGTATCTGAAGGGAACAAAGGATTTGGTGCTCTGGTATCCGAGGGTCAAGAACCTCGTACTTGAAGGGTATTCGGATGCAGACTATGCCGGAGACAAGGCTGATAGGAAATCAACATCGGGGATGGCTCAATTCCTAGGCTCATGTCTCATCTCATGGGGGTCGAAAAAGCAGAACTCGGTGGCTCTCTCAACGACGGAAGCGGAGTACGTGGCCGCAGCAGCATGCTGTGCACAACTCCTCTGGTTGAGGAACCAGCTAAGTGACTTTGATCTTCTATTTGATTCACTTCCTATTTACTGTGATAATACGAGTGCTATTAGCGTAGCTAAGAACCCTGTACATCATAGTAAGATGAAGCATATAGAAATTAGACATCACTTCATTAGAGATTGCGTTGAAAAAGGCTTAGTCTCTATTGAGTTTTGCAGGACCGAGGATCAAGTGGCTGATATCTTCACCAAGGCCCTCCACAGAGAGCCTTTCGAAAGATTAAGGATAGCACTTGGTATGATCTCCACTCAATGAGGTACATCTAAACTTCTTCCAATGACTGGTTAGAACAGGGGTTCATGAACTAGTATGGTTGTCTGAAGTATGAGTGCCTGTCTGAGGTTGCATGTGTAATTGTGATTGCATGTCTTTACTTCTCAATTAAAGGTGATATGTTCTCTGTGTGCTGGATATCTTGTGTTTTTCTAGCCTAAGTACCTTCCGGATTTTTGCACCTTACAAACCCCGTGAAGGAAGAGTACAAGACCACCTTAGCCACAAACCTCATCGAGGACGTCCAATGACCCTTTGCAGATTCTGGACAAATCGATTCGAGGTACATAAATCTTGTGTGATTTTATGAGTGTTTCGTTGTGATGTTCATCTATCTTATATCCCTTTCGGATAACCCGATCCATCACAACACCCTTTGAGAAGTACTTGACAAGGTATTTGAACTGCATTCACGCTGAGAGGTTCACGAACAGTTCTGGTATTGGGCTTCGAATAGCAATTTGAAATTCAAATGTGTTGAGGAAGTTGTGGAGGCCCCAGGAGGGGCATGCAGGTGATGATATTGTGAGGGAACGGAGTTGGTTCCACAGTTGTCGGATCTGGCAAAGTTGAGGAACCGGAGTAGGTTCGTAGTCGGTGGATCTGCTGATGATGATGTGACCGGAGATGGTTCCGGAGGTGGCTGAGCCTACGAAAGGGACAGAGACAAAGGAGTCGTCTCACCCAGAGGTCGTTGCCACTATAGACCAAACAGAAATAGTCCGTAGGTGGCTGAGCCTGCTAAAGGGAATGAGATGAAGGAGTCGTCTCACCCAGAGGTCGTTGCCACTATAGACCAAACCAAGGAGGTCCGTGAGGATGATGGGACTGGGAGCCCTGAGAAATCAACCCAAAGGGTTGGCTGAGGTTAATGAACGTCTAGCTAATATATAGAGGGAGCTTGAGAGTTTGACCACTAGTCAGTTGGTGATGAAGAAACTCATGAGGGAGATGAAGGCGACAATGGAAAGGGGTTTTGCTGAACTGAAGAAGAACTGAAAGTCTCAGTATTCGAACAAGGTTCAAGAACCTCGCTGTGTGAATGCCAGTGATAATATCTGTCAAGTCCTTGTCCCTGTCCTTCAACCCTCACCACATCTATCCCTTTCTTGTTGTGAACGTTTAATTCCTTTTTGATTCCAGCACTTGATGAACATTTACTTTCAATATTGAAGTATTGTGTTGCTTTCATGATTGTTGTGTGCTGACTTTTGACTAACTCTGCTAACGTTAACCTTGCTTGGTTCATTTAACCGTTTGATGATGCCAAAAGGGGGAAAGTGTAGAGGTGCAGTCATGGAGGAGGAATATGCCAGGTA
The DNA here is from genome assembly GCA_006409495.1 of Sedum album. Taxonomy (NCBI): domain Eukaryota; kingdom Viridiplantae; phylum Streptophyta; class Magnoliopsida; order Saxifragales; family Crassulaceae; genus Sedum; species Sedum album. Next base: position 204,483 of record QZGG01000182.1, on the reverse strand, counting down.
CATATACCTGATGTTTCGATAAGTCCTTATGTGGTAGGACTGAGGGGGAATGATATCTCCCACTGAGATTCCTCGGGTTAGCTTTTGGTTCTGTATTATTTTTCCTCAGGTGTTTGTCATCATCAAAGGGGGAAATTGTTGGTTCGAGTACCTCAGTTGAATTGATGATGACAAACATCAGTTTAACGTTGGTTATTGAGTGCGCAGGTTCTTGAACCTAGACAGCATCTCGGAGGTACATGAACCTGGACAGAACCGAAGGTTGCAGAAAGTGATAACAAACTCTCCGAAAATTGTGGAACTGATTATTGCGAGATTTGTGGAGGAGTTGAGTCTGATACGACCGAACCTTGTGGAGTTATGCGTCATACAACGCTGAAGACCGAGTCAAAGGCCACCAAAGAACATGGAGTCATGGGGCTTACGACATGGAGACATGGAGTCATGGGGTCTGCATTATGGGCCACGCATGGAGACGTGCAAACAACCACCAGGGACGAGCTTCTTACATAAATAGAAGACATTCGTCATTGCTGAGGGTGTGCGAACTCATTGCTGCGTGTGCGAACTTGAAGAGCAAACACAGAGCTTGAGTGAGCACGCAAAGGAGATCTACACCGCTGGGATTGTGTGATTGGGAACGTCGGAAACTTGGAGTTTCACGTCGTTATAGTCGCGATTATCGATCCGGGATCGGTAGGAGTAAGTGACTTGGTTGTGTGATAGTAGTTTTCTGTTACACTGTATACAAATACTGTATTTGTATAGTCTTTATATCAATAAAAAGATATTTAGACGAATCTGTTTTCCGCTGTGCATTACTACTGAGGTTCAAGAACCAGTCAGTGTAACTGAGGTTCAAGAACCTGTTAGAGTAGTTGAAGTTCAAGTACCTGCTAGTGTAGTTTAGATCCCTAACAGTTTCTAGACTCGCTTTATACTAATCAACGGTCCTAACAATGGGGAAGTGATAGCAAAAATATCCAGGAAGAAAGTTAGCAATATGACCTTTGTGTTGAGTGATGAAGTTTTCAGTCTGATTGTGGTTCCTGGATTTAGCCGCCAGCTGGTTATGGCTTTTGTTTTAGTACTTGATAGAATATGCGGCAACAAATATATTCCAAGCCTGTGTTGCGGATCCTAATGGATATGATATAAATCGATGAAGATTAGAATTTGTTCAAGTCGATGCTGTAAATAGAAAACAACTATCTTACAGCTAGTCTTACCTGTTGATATCAAAGATGCAAAGAATTTTGTTCAAGTCGATGCAAAGATGCTGCAAAGAATTTTGTTCAAGTCGATGAAAAGACGCTGTAATTGTTCCTATCGGCAACAGTGCCATGGACAACCAGAGATATGTTGAAGATCGTAAAAGTGTAATTCAGCAATAAGGAATGCTAAGTTTTCAATAACTATTGCACAAATCCTGAAACCATGACTTTGGAAAAAAGGCGAAGCATGAATGAATTAACAAAAGCAACTCACCTCAGAGATGGAAATCTTCTCTAGGGTTCACAATAATTTCTTGTGAAGCAGACCCATACGTAATAAATGTATCCTGATACACCTGCACAGTGGAAAAAGAAGTTAACCTGACAGTCTGATCAGTAAGGATCATCAGAAGTAAACAATCTCACAAGTTCCTTGCAAGCCTTGGTATCTACATGAGCGTGTTCTGAACCTTAGCAACATTGCATTTGTTGCTAAAATCTAAATAATGGGACATACCTCTCAACATGTCCAGCATGAAAAAGATGAAATGCACCATCTATGTAGACAGCTTTGAACGTACTCGATAAAGAAGGTTAAATTAGTACTAAGAATTATTTCATTCATTTACGCAAAATGTTTAGAGAAGAAGGCATTTGTTCGATTGAGATTAAAGTGTATAAAACGTGAAATGTTTTTATCAAAAAAAGAGTTCAAATAAACGTTGGTCTCTGTAGTATCTAATTTTACACACCTTTCCATTTGATAATTGAAGTATTGAACAATTCTGCGGGCTGTTGGAAGAAATTTAGAGATGCGACTTCCAGTGTGAGATCCGCGTTTTCATTTTTCTGACCACCCCCACACTAAATCAGTAAATTGTCTTCCAGTCTGGACTCTCTGAAACCGATCTTTCTCTTACCCAAAGGAGCATCCGGCCTGTATAAAAACCCAGAAGATTTAGCCTTTACACATACACAAAAACACTATAAGCTGAACCCATGAAAATCAGAGATACACCACTTTATTGTCGTTTACGTTTTGAAAATGATAATGAGAACTTAGCTGCGATCTTCAGAAATATTTGATCATACCTAGGAATAGGAGCAAACAGATAAAAGTGTGAAACAGAAGCGGATAGCATACCTGTTGGAATATTTTATTAAATATTCATTATGGGACCGTAATATTTATCGAATATTTAAATATGCTATTATTAAAGATAAATCTATCAATTTAAGTGATCAAACATTGGTTAAGATTTTGGTGTGATAATTATAGTCATGGGAATATCCCTGTGTAGATACCAAAGAGATAATTATCAATATCTTTGAGAGACGGATTTGGTAATTATTTCGTTTATAGATGCTAGTGTACATCTATAAATAGGGGTTATGGTCCCCCGGTCTACCGTAATGTTCTCAATACTCTGTGACTCTCAGCAGTGTGTTGAATAGGGACATCCGGCTAGGCTGGAAGCACCAACCCGGTGTACTACGTACACAACTCAGGTTTGTTGTTTCAAGTTTATTATTCATTCATATGGATTCCGTTAAGATGTTAAAGCTTCCGCATCAAGGTACGTACTATGTACAATTCAGTTTCTTATGCTTAATCATCGATATGGCTATTACGATCCCGGGACACGCTATTTATGTTTTCGCTGCGCAACTCTGATTATTTTAATTCTAACAATACCAACTATATCAGTCCTTTAAAAGCCTTCCATGTGCTTGATTTACCAGTATCGTCCAGACTTCTTAGCAAGGGCATATGCATCAGAACCATCTGGACATTATACACATCAAATAAAATCTTCCGTTATACCATTCGGTGCAACCAACATTTCTTCACAACTATTTAACAAACCTCTAAAAACCAAATTCATTTCAAATGCCAAACCTTTCGCTACACAGGCAGTCATTTATCAACAGTTATCTTATCATCACTAACAACCAATTGATAGCAAAGAGCCCTAGCTTGACGAAGAGCGTTATACAGGGTCTGTAATGCATCATATCAAAACATCCAAACACGAATATGCCTATTCATATACCTCCTCCGCCTCTCATTAAACCCTAACCAACTACTCAACAGATCATACGTCGCCGTTAATAAAACAACATTTTCGATTACCTTCTGATTCGATGCTGCGAAGCCTCCTTCAGACCATCGCTCTGCGTCCGTTGATTTTGTTATGACGAGGAAACGAGTTCAATCGTCCACATGTCATGCCACAAAATTTAAATCCTTTTGCGAATCAATTTATCGATAGACGTACAAATATTGTTATACCGTATGACGTATTTATAACGTTGATCTTGTAAAAATGGATGGTTGTGATAAGATCTGATTATTAATTAAAGTTAAATTTAATATGCAAAAAATTACATATCGATTAAGAATATGCAGTTATTTTCATATAAATCATAACCATTAATTCAATATTTGTATGTTTCTGTTGAACCTTTTCCGTTGTAATAGGAGTTGATTTTTTCTGATACGAAAGAGCTAATCTTATTTACTGATATTGAAATTTGTTTTGATAAATTTGCGATTAGATTTGTAAAAAATTATAGTTGTTGAGGTTGACGGATTTTTTTATAAAAATCAACAATTAAGATTGTTTTTCATGATACTACATCTATTTATATATCCTCTTTAAATTTTATTTTAATGCGATATATTACGATAACAAGTAAAGAACATGTAAATAAATTACTAAATTAATTTTAAGTAACTAATATTTGATAATTAAAAGCAAATGTTTTCAAAGTAGCCGTTGCACCAGCATTTATACACATATTCAATAAACAATAAAATGCCCTCATAAAAAATTCCAACAAGTAATGTCACCTGGCAGACATTCATTCCCTCTAATTTCTTCCTTCCTAACTTTTCATCACCTTCTTCAAACTCTCCCCTAATTCTTGACTCTACCTTAAACATACCTAAACACAAACATACATAAATGTCCAAAAAACTCAACTTTTCATACACAATGGATCCAAATCCCTCAGTTTTCTCACCATCCTCAACTCCATTACTCTCCGATTCAACAAGTAACACCGCCACAAGCGATGAGTCCGATGGAAGCAGTCCAAGTCCACAACACTTTTCTGATCATGAGTGCAAGATTCTAACCATGCCCATGTTGAAAAATAGTCAAGATTATAAGCTTCTGGCCGTGTTAACCGGTCATGTAGGATCAGTTTCAAGCTTGGCCTTATGTGGAGAGTTTATACTCAGCGCATCGCAAGGTAAGGATATTATAGTCTGGCAGCAACCTGACCTTAAACTTTTTGCTAAATTTGGACAAGGGGATGGGTCTGTTAAGGCATTGGTCGCGGTTGGGAGTAAGGTCTTTACGGCGCATCAAGATAGTCGAATAAGGGTGTGGAAGGTGACGAGTAGGAGCGAAAATGTGTTTAGGCTTGTAGATACATTGCCAACGAAAAAAGACTACTTTGGGAAATTTATGAGTCAGAGTAATTATGTGCAGATTAGGAGACATAGAAAGCAGCTATGGATTGAACATGCTGATAGTATTTCATGTTTAGCTGTTCAAAATGGTTTGGTGTATTCAGGTTCTTGGGACAGGACTATTAAGGTTTGGAGGGTTTCGGATTTGAAATGTTTGGAATCGATAAAAGCGCATGATGATGCCATCAATGGATTGGTTGCAAGCAAAGATGGGAAGGTTTATTCTGCTTCTGCTGATGGAAATATTAAAGTTTGGGTAAGAGATAAAAGTACCGGCAAACATGTACTTAAAGGTGTTCTAGAAGGCCATAAAGATTCGTCGATGAATTCTGTAATTTTGTCCGGTGATGGAAAAATAGTATATGGAGGTAACTCAAATGGGTATGTAATGGGGTGGGAGAAATGTGAGGAGACGAATACTTGGAGGCTAGTTTTTGAGGTTAAAGCGCATCGAATGGCTGTGTTGTGTATGTGTCTGATGGATGAGTTTATCTGCAGTGGCTCAGCTGATAAATGCATTGCATTGTGGAAAAGAGACCATTTCAGGGATGGAGGTATTTACAAAGTTGGGATCATAACCGGGCACGAAGGACCTGTGAAATGCCTGCAGGCTGCGCCTAATGGCGTTGGGGAAGGCTTTTTGCTGTACAGTGGAAGCTTAGATAAGAGTTTGAGAGTTTGGTGGGTGTCGAAAAACTGGATAAAAAAAGATCAAGAAAATGTCAAGAATTTGGCAAAACAAAGAGTGTTGTTATAGATTAGTACTTTTTTGTTGCCATTGTTTTTGAGTGTTGAGTTTCGAAAATATTAGTCTCTTCGAAAAATGTCATGTTCCGGTTTGTTTACAGTGTTTGAAAGTTGTATATATGTTTGAACCTCTCATGAATGGATACAGAAATACCTTCAGGTTTTGAAATTTGAAAATACTAAGGTCAGGTGTGCCATGAGGAACTTTTTCTAACTTCGAACGACAAGTTTACAATTCGTGCATGATATACATTACATTTATCGAAATCCGATGCACTGACCAGAAATCTTGGTACACTCGCAGCCGGAAAATATGAGAAATTATCAAGGGAACTAAAGGCAAAGTAAAGTGTCGTAAAACATGGCATAGAACCCCACCAGGTAGGAAAAAACACTACATGAAGCTATTTCATAACCCTTAAAACACGAAAAAGTTGGAAAAAGTTTCCCAACTGACTACTTCTGTTCTATAATGACAGCATTATTTATTGAAACTTGCGCAGACTAATGTCCGGACATTTCCCAAAATGTAGGGCCTATTCCAAGCGAAGCCAGCACGTCGGAACATTTGAAAAGAACAAGCCGTCAGCGCGTATCTAAAATCATTGCGAGTAAGCTACGACGTGGTAAACATAGTTTATTTGCACATGGTATAGTATCATTTGCCTTCGCCGAACTACCAGAATGTATGTATGAATGTATGTATTGTATAACAGCTTTTCGAGTTAAGTAACCGACCTTGTTCTCTTTAAGAGTATACAAATGGATTTAAGTTGAACTTTTCCTTCAAAAGAACTACAAGCTATCTGTACTGAACCACTAGGAATACAATATAAACAGGTTGAGAATGAGAACAATTCTTTGTTTGAAACTAAAGGAAGGAATGAATACAAAGCTTTAGAAATAAAGTGTGCAACAAATCTGATTCTTAACAGAGCAAAAGCACATTGCTTTACTTTAGCTTGCGTATACTTTCAGTTCAAAATTCATATCTAAATATTCAGATTAGTTGTTGCCAAACCCAAACTTTATGTACAAAAATATGGATTAATGAATTTGCCAATATCTGAATCTGATGGCAAACAAGAAGGGACGTGTAATGGGCCGTGGCCCAACAGATGGATGGGCCGGAAACCGGGCCCAAAACACTTGAAAAAGACACGACATGTTCAATTCCATCTTCCTTAAATATCCCGACTAGGGGTGGTACATGAACCCGCAAACCCGCACTCAATCCGCAAATCCGAAAAATTTCGTGGGTTCGGATCGGGTTTTGAACACTATGGGTTCGGGTACGAGTTTAATATATAATTTTTAATCAAATCCGCAAACCCGCATTTTGCCTATAAATACATATTTATATATTCATAATACTATTTGATATACAAATCATGTTTATTTTTTTGCTCAAATTATTATTTTCAAGTTATTCAAAGACTAAATAATAGTTTATGAATCTTATTCTATGATTTTTTTTACTTTTTATTTATTTATAATATTTTTAGATCCATTTTTTATTTATTTATAATATTTATTTATTCAAAATACGCGGGTCGGGTACGGGTTTAAATTTTTTTACTAAAAACTCGAAAAGTGCCGGAACTAATCCCAACAGAGAAGAATAAGAAAAAAGTCAAAGTCAAACTATTTCGATGGCAGCCACTTCAGTAGCTTCATCCTCAGTTTCACCGGCCGCCACTTGTCATTTTACGTTCACACAATCCTAATCAAACGTTTGAAAATCTCAGATCCCGTTACAGAGGTTCTAGAAACAACAACAATCACGATAAAACCCTAATTACAAATAACTACGCGCCGAAATTGGAGTGTCGGAGAGTAGGAGAAAGCGTCCATCCCTCGACCCACCTTCACTGTCAATCATCCACGCCCACATGCGGTTTGAATTTGATTTGAAGTTTATTAGGGTTTGGAGATGAAAAAACATTCAAATATTAATTAAATAAATGCAGTTAGGTGGCGACGGATGGCCGAACCGTATTCCATTTTGGGCGGTGATTTCAATGTGCGCTCTAAACACTCTTGCTGTGATTTCTTGTTTGGAAGATAAAGTTGCTGTCTTTATAACATTCTAGAAGAAGGGCTCTTGATGATTGATTGATTTGATGAGCTGCTCTGCTGGTGTCAAGTTTCAACAACAAAATCTGACTTTGTTTTGTGGTTGAGCAGTTGTGGATTGTAGTGTGTTTTGTTTAGGATTTGGTGTGAAGCTCGCTCACCTGCAAAACAGCTTGTCGATTATTTGTTGTGTCTATATATGCTGTTTTATATTGGTTATGGTGTTGACTAGTGCTGTTGTGTGTGATTTGAGAAGCTGAGGGTGTTTGTGATCCAAGCGTGGGATAGGATAGATCTGTGGAGACGAGCTGTGTGTGTTTTGTAGATCTGGGATTTTGGTGCTAGGATGGTTGGGAATGGTGATGTGCCGATTTTGGCGTTGAATGGGTCTGTTGAGGAGAAGCTTGATGAGTTTAGAAGGTTGATGGGTAAAGGAGAAGATGATCCGTTGAGGATTGTGGGTGTTGGGGCTGGTGCTTGGGGGAGTGTGTTTGTAGCTATGCTGCAAGATTGCTATGGTCATTTAAGAGATAAGGTTCAGATTCGTATATGGAGAAGAGCTGGTAGAGCTGTTGATAAAGCAACTGCGGAGCATTTGTTTGAGGTGATTAATTCAAGGGAAGATGTGTTGAGAAGATTGATCAGGCGTTGTGCATATTTGAAATATGTGGAGGCGAGATTGGGTGATCGGACTCTTTATGCAGATGAGATTTTGAAGGATGGGTTTTGCTTGAATATGATTGATACGCCATTGTGCCCTTTGAAAGTTGTGACTAACTTGCAGGAGGCTGTTTGGGATGCTGATATTGTGGTCAATGGCTTGCCTTCGACTGAGACCTACGATGTATTTAATGAGATCAGTCGTTATTGGAAGGAGAGAATTACAGTGCCTGTCATAATATCATTGTCAAAGGGTATTGAAGCTGAGGTTCAGCCTGAACCTCGCGTTATAACTCCTACACAAATGATAAATCGTGCCAGTAAGCGCTGCCTATGTTGCTGTTTTTTAGTATTAGTTTGCTTCTTGTGATTTCTGACTTTATAATAACTTGCAGCTGGAATTCCACTTGAGAACATTCTCTATCTCGGAGGACCTAACATTGCCTCTGAAATTTACAACAAAGAATATGCTAATGCACGTATATGTGGAGCTGAAAAATGGAGGAAGCGGCTTGCAAAGTTCCTGAGGCAGCCTAATTTTATTGTTTGGGATAACGGTGATCTTGTCACTCATGAAGTGATGGGTGGCTTGAAAAATGTTTATGCAATTGGAGCCGGTAAGCAGAATATCTTATTATCTAAGAAGTGGTGAATACTACCTTTGCTTTGGACATTTTGGTTACCCGTGTTATGGAATGTTTTTTGGTTTTTTCCAGCCACTAGCGATCTGACTGGTTTTATTAAGCTACAATTCTAATTCAGCCTTGTAATATTTGAATGTTAGGAATAGTAGCAGGGCTAACAAATGAGAGTGCTACGAGCAAGTCGGTTTACTTTGCTCACTGTACATCAGAGATGATTTTCATCACTCATTTATTAGCGGAAGAACCAGAAAAGCTGGCAGGGCCATTGCTAGCAGACACCTATGTTACTTTGTTAAAAGGTCGCAATGCTTGGTATGGGCAAAAACTAGCAAAGGGAGAGTTGAGTCTTGAAATGGGCGATAGCATTAAGGGCAAGGGAATGATTCAGGTATGAATAAATATATGTTTTGTATCTTCAAACGCGCTGTCTGTAGAAATTCTTGTTGAATCAATCTTATTTTACATTGTCATTGATGCTGCCTACTTGTTTAATCTCATCATGTCTCGTAATATAGGGAGTCTCTGCAGTGAAAGCATTCTATGATCTGTTAAGCCAATCCAGCCTTAGCATCAAGCACCCAGAAGATGACAATCCAGTTGCTCCAGTCGAGCTCTGTCCCATTTTGAAGGCACTCTACAAAACACTGATTACTAGGTAAGTGTCACAAAATCTCCCTTGTCCAACCATTTATAATTTATGCTATGAGATATAATTTGCTCCACATGATTGGATTTTTAGAGAGACGACACCTCAAGGTGTTCTTGAAGCGCTAAGGGATGAAACATTGAATGATCCTCGAGACCGTATTGAGATGGCACAGACTCATGCATTTTACAGACCTTCACTTTTGGGACAACATCCTTCAGTCTTACAAAAACCCGCCTTGGGATAAGTTACATAATGTCTTGTTCTGCAGCCATTAATACTGGGTATCAACTATCAAGTATCTATTGAAATGTAAAAAAGTGTAAAATGGTTTTTGGAGATGTACACTGCATATTTCTCAACTTTCTATTTACAGTATTTCCTGGTGCACCATGTTATGGTATATACAGAACTATATAACAGTGAGCACAATGGTAAATGTTTTACTATGTATTGTCACAGATTCACATGTAGAAACTTCACACCCCGCGATAGGCTGAGTCGAGTATTTTATGTACAATGGCTACAAGAATATCTCAGCTGAGTCGAGTATTTTATGTACAATGGCTACAAGTACATCTCAGGGGGTCTTGCGATTGGCCTTCTATCAGCTTAGTTAAACCATCATTGTCCCTTATAGGCATGTTCTCTGGTCCAACAATGCGGACGATACGGTTTGAGTGTCCCTTAAAAAACTTTTCCGTGATCTGTGCAACACATACGAAAAATAATAAGAGATGTAAATGAGCTCTGGTTATCAAAGAAGTAATGAAGCTGTGTTGTGACAGCGTGTTTACCTGTGGACACCCGAAGAGTTTAAGCAACTTCAAAGACCTGCAACTGCGTACTATTAATCCTACCATCTCATCTGATAGATTGCGACACCACGAAAGGTCTAAAGTCTCCAAATTTTTGGCACATCTTGCAATTGAAAGAGCTGTACCAAGACCGACCTGTTGATAGTACAACATATATTTTTACTGAAGAAAAAGTATATTTATCGGAAAAGATGGTAAATATTAACCGTAATGATTATGTAAAAGTTGCGCATTTGTAAGTTGTATATTCATGTTCTGAGAAATCTGATTTACAGCAACTGACCTTCCGGATGCTATTTAGAGAAAGTTCAGTCAATGACTGCCCAGAAATTTCCAAGAAGGCGCCAAGAGCATCATCACTGTCAATAACAGGCATAAGACATTGAAACGATTTTCTCCAAAGCACAAAGTAATTCCAAAGAAAAAATTAAACGGCTTATTACAAACTTCCAGAGTCAAAAATAAGAATGAACAAGTGAACATGTTACAACATTAAAGTTACTCCAAGCCACAGTAAATGGAGGATCTAGCAGCCTCGCGTATCACTTTATGTATAAAAGATTTAAGAACACTGAACATGATACCCTCTCATAATGATAAAAGCTTTGCAATATTTGCCTTATTCGTACTGCAGTTAACTAAAAGATTTCAAAGTGGCAGGAATATACTCAAATTCGTCTAGCCCTACATATACAGCCGCGGAAACAGATACTACCTGAATACCATACCTACCCATAATTCTTCGTGGCAAATTCTTTGCAATTCAAAGTTTTAGAGCTAAATGATTTCATATGATTTGCGTAAAGGCTAGTACCAGGAAAATATTCAAATGGTCGAAAATGATTATGATCTGTAAAGATAAGAGACCTGAAGCGATTTCGATGAAGCTTGAGATGCAGAATTGACTGACAACCATAAGCAATGTACTTCAAAGATAAGTTGGTAAGATTGTCCAGGTTGGACAAGTCTAGAGAAATTATATTGGGACACTTGGCTCCAAGAACTTCAGTAGATTTGTCTGTCAAACTTCTACAGCGAGATAATTTGTCAGGAAGCAAACTGAAGAGATCTATCACTGATCACACTTTTAATAGGAACAATATGATTAATTAAACTCTGCGCACATGTACAAGCAGTAAAACAGCAGCAGAACTCACCTGCAATCAGCCAACCTTAGCTCCTTTAATTTCAAACCACACACTTCAGCAACCTTTCCAACGAATTCATCAGTAACAGTCATGATTCCTGCAACTGATAGAACTTCAAGTCTTTTTAACTCCATCAATGCTGGTAGCATTAACGTGGCATCTGTCATTGGGCATTCATCTACATAGAGCTCCCGCAATGTAAACGAGTAATAATTTGCTAAAATGTGAATGCCATGAGCAGTGACAACGGAGCATTGACTCAAATTAATGGACTTTAATGAAGGTGCTGAGAATGTGAGGGATCTTAGTCTTTCATCAGTTAAGCCGGCTGCACCCTTTAAGGATAAAATCGTCAAGGCATAAAAATTGGCTGAAGACCGAGAAAAAATATCACGTAATGTGAAATCAAACATAAATTGCCCGCACAACTCGAGATGTAACACCTGTAAAGAAAGCCAACAATTGGAGATGTTGAACAAAAATCATTGATAGAAACTTATGAAACAGCAAGCAAGTGATCAGAGACTCACCTTCAAGTTCTTTACATCACAGTTTCCAAAGATTTGGTTAAACTGTTCAGTTGTCATCGAAGAACAGTCCTTCACACTTATCTCCTCTGGCGACCCAGCAACAAGAATTCTCATGAAATTAATATCAATTTTCCTGTAATCACATAGAAGGTTGGTAACCTTTTCCCGCATCACATATGGAACACAGTCTACAGAGGAAATAAACTTGGCATTTCTGATGAGGGAGGCCATAGAAAGATCTTCTAAAGTTGGAACACGGCAATGTCTTTGTTCTTCTGCAGGCACCCACTTAACCAATGGTTGTCCCTCGGTCTTCAGTTGATCTACCTTATCTTTTATCTTCTTGAACGCTCGCTGACCTTCATCTTGTAATTTTTTAGCAAACAGCTTTGCGCTCCTACGACCAATTTTTTTCATTTTTAAAGCTCTCTGTTTCTTACGCTTCTTTTCTTTCCGTTCTTGACAAAATTCGTGTATTGGAAGCCTATCCCTTATATCTTGAAGCACAGACTCTGGATCTTTACAACGAGCTAAACACGCTTCTATCAGACTTCTGTGACCCGCAAAATATTCTTTCTCACTCTTCCTCCCACTTGCTAAATCTTTACCAGCAGCAGCAGCTACTCCATTTTCACCATTCCCATCAACATCCACATGCAACAATTTAAAATCATCATCAAGCCCTAATTCACTTCCCATCTTTGAAGACACATCTTCATTATGATCTATTCCAGAAACCCTACTTTTTTCCGAGCCAGGGGAGTCATCCGCAAGAGCAATATACTCCTCATCAGTCTTAGTTTCTTCCGAATCATCCGCAAGTGCAATGTACTTATCCTCAGTCTCAGTTTCTTCCGAATCCATCTTCAGAAAATCCCCCAATTCCCGAATTTCAAATTCGAACAATTCAAACCCTAGCGCAGCAAAATTGAGTGATACAGTACAGCGATGCAAGAAGCTTTGTTGAAATGAGCTGCGTTGAGTTCGGTTGACGGGATCTGAGAGGATTGATGAGTTGTTGAATTTCGAGTGCTTTAGAGTTTGTAACGATCTTGAAGAGTGTTAACTGAGGAAGCTGCAACGATACAGTCGTTTTGGCTCTTTATAAAACATAAAACGACGTAAAATTCACACTTACTCACTCCCGCGAAAAAACCCAATGTGGAATAAGATGCGAAACTTCCATATATAACTCACCTTAGTTTAACGTTGTGAAGAATCTTACAAAAAATAAATAAGATACAAAACTTAGCTTTCCGGACGAAATGATGACTGAGTGAGAAACAAGTGCATAACCTTAATCTAATTTACACGAACACATGTTAATATACAGGATGGTAACATCTTCCGAGGCACGGTAGGAACAAAATGATTAGGTTTCTGGTCACGGATAGTCAAGATCGATGTTGTTGGTTCTCTTCTTCAAGAATGCTTTTCCGGGCAATGCTTTTATATCCTCAACAGTTTAAGGTATTTACAGTTTCTTTCAAGAACGACCTATTCCTACCAGGTTCATGATAGTCCCAAAAGAGTTTCCACTTCTCCAGACTAATTTAACAATAATAAAACAGAAGTTAGGATGTTAATAAAACGTGAGAGAAATTATTTTTGCTAGTTAAGAGATTATACCTTTAGAAGGCTGTTCAATCCATGGTCCGTTCATCACGTTCAAAATGCTACAAGCCTCACTGTATTCTAGGTCTGGTAGCAGCTTAGGTGTGAGTAAAAAGCATCTGAATAAAAATGAAGTCGTAAGCATATATACTAACAAATGACGACTACGCCATCGAGATCTTAGAAATCATGAGAATAAGAATTTCTCACTGAGGAGTGTTTGGCTGGCTAGCAGCTCTCACTAACTGCTGAAACATTTTCCTCTCATTGATCGGGTCCATTCCTGATAATTACTACGTTAAAGAAAACTGGAGTAGCTGTTGATGTTCTTCAAAAATAACAAACACATGCTAACCTTGATTAATTTCATCAACCACTCTGAATGGGCAGTGAGTGAGATCTTGAAGAGATACAAGATAAAGAATGGTAGACACTGAACGTTCCTGGTAAGAACCAGACCCCAGTAAGAGAAGTTGAACATAAAATAAAATAATAAATATATGATTAGTTAATTAAGAGTATTTTTGCAATACCCCTCCTGATTGATGATGTGCACTAAGAACTTGAAGTTGTCCTGTTTGCCTGTCCATAATATAACATTTTATTGACGCTAAAACACATCAAACTTTATATAACCATTTTGCATGGGACTCTTGATAAGAGTGTTACCTGAACTTGACTTTTATAAGAATTCCGAAGTTAGCAAAGTCAGTATCATGCTCATCTGAATAAACAGAAAAGTGATTAAATACAACATATTTGTTGGATCAAATTCATTGCAAAAACTGGCAACAAATTATGAAGGATGAGATGAGCAGTTCAAATTCTTTTCATGAACAAGATGGCATCCCACATACCAGCATACAGCCTCAAACCAAGTAACTACTGAACTTCACTTATAAAACAAAACCAGAATCACCAAAGGCAAGCTAAGAGTTAAAAGCAATTGTGCATGCTAGTTAACTGGTGCAAAAAAACTCATCACAGTTTTGTAAACGCACCCAACAACACTTCTCCAGCCACGGCCATCTCCCTGAAGTTACGACTGAAGTTTTCATTTATCTGATCAACAAGGCTCCTCAGCTTAGGTAGCCAGTTGGCCTACAGTGTTAATAAATCCAATGAACTATTCAAGACTTGACTGCAACAACCAAGTGTAATATACTCATCATTTTCTCTATCCAATGAACAAGATTTACCTTTAAAGAGCTAACTTCATTTTTACAGTTTTTCAGTGACTCTTCTTCAGCCTCGAGGCGTGCAGTTAATTGTTCTATCTGTATCTGACGCTCTTCATATTCTTTCAAAACATTTTGGTTGACAAAAAGAATAGCATACGCCTGTGATACATTGTCCTGAATAGCTGCTTCTAACTCCTCAATCGTAGTGGGCATCTGCAGGTATGAGGGAGAAGGTTTTTAGATGTGAATAATAGTATCCTAGCATACCATAAATGGATATGGATTAGAAGATGTTTAAGATTGTTGGGCAGCTATGAATTGGATTGGGCAAGGCATTTCCAATAGTCAAGATTATCCCTTAATGCCGTACAACAAACAAAATGGCAGAGCTTAAAAGAAGATAAGAGAATAAGGACCTCGAGAAACTCCTTATGTAGCTCAGGCGTTATAATAGCAATTGATTCTGCATGTCTTTTTGCAGCGAGTAATTGTTGTTTACGGTCTTCCACTTCTTTCTTACCTTATTATGAGAAAAGGAAAATATTAGTCTAGCAAAAAAGGATACAAACAGTTGAACACAACTTTTGGCCATTGACAGCTAAGGTAAGAGGTAACTTACAATGCTCCAAGTGCATTGAAGCTTGAAGAGCAAATTTTTCTTGCTGCTTTAAGTTTCCTTCCATTTCTTTTACCTAAAAAGTGTTCATGCAAGAAAACAAAATCATACTGGAACGATCCAATGTTATTATTTACAACTACTTGTATGAAACACATAACTGGCATTCAGAAAGAAGCATCCTTGAAATATGAGGCTTATTTAGCGAAGGCTAATAGATGAAAAGAACGAGAATATGATGCGTTACCAAGCAGCCAACATATAGTTTATAAAGGGCATCATCAATACGCATCAATAATGTGCATCTATTTCTTCTCATTACCTTATGATCAATTTCAATGGATCCCATGCGTTTCACAGCTAACTTGCGTTTGTGCTGAACTGCTTCAAGTAATAACTTCTGAGAAACAAAAAACAAAGGAAAATTACAGAATTGTTGAAAAGAAATTTCAAATTGGGAAAGTATAAAATGGTGGTGCGTAACCTTTTTATTATGATCTATCAAAAATGAAAATAATGATAGTTAAAACAAGCTTTCGCTAAAGACTGATAGCTCGAACAAGCTGTTGCTAAAAAGTGATAGTACATACCACCTCTTTGTACTTTCCCCAAGAATTAATTAGTTTCCATTGGTTTGCAACCAAAGTTCAATTGCATTATTCAGTGTAACACCAAAACGGGGGAAGAACATAACTGAAAAAACAAGTCACCTTGATTTTATTTGTAAGATGGAAACGTTGGTTATTATGGGAATCAACTTCTTCAACAAGCCTTGCCATCCGGACATCAGTATCATGTTCTTTCACAATACTCTCCAATTTTCTCCTTCTCTGACCTATGATATCAATTTGCAATTCAAAGTTCAAGGCATATTGTGTACTGTTTTTTCACAGTAGCTTTGGAGAAGCAATCAGTAAAATATGTAACCAAGGGACATAAATGCATCAGGTGCCACTGGCTTATTTAACAAGCAAGGCATTTTGATTGGCATATGTATAGTTGTTCGGTAAGTTCAATTAAATGAACTACAGCTGTCTTTGCAACCACAAATACACAGAAATCCCTAAACTAAGATATGCATGATATCAGATACTATGCTCTAGTTGGTACCAAGAACTTCAGCACTTATCCTACAGACTCTATCTAAGTGTCCTCATCCTTGAATATGCAGTTTATCAAATGCTTTCTAGTCTCTCTTACTTTATTATTTTATTAGTTCTTAACTAAGAGTATCATTCAACTTCCTAGGGTATAGAGCCGGTTTGAGTGATCCAGTAACAAGTTTCACATGCTCAAAACTTGAATATATATAATGTTGTGGTTTCTAACAGTCACATATCATGAATGAGAACTGTGATAATATAACACCGCGATATACAGTCTTTAGAAGCAACTCAGTAGACAAGTCGCAGGTCCCAACACATGACATGCATGAGCTACATGATAGAGATTAGAGACTGGGACACAAAAGTCCCACGATTATTAAGGAGTGTATAGTATGTCCTAACATTATTGTTGCAGGTTTAGAATTTTTAATAAATTATCAACTGCCGTTGAGGAAGGCAGCCAATCAAAGAAGTATTGTTAATCAATTGGTTGTATTAGGATGGAGAGATCGAAAATTTTAGCAGTGCATATGCTTAACTACAAATTCACTAACCAATGATATTTTCAAGGTCCTTCCGCTTTCTCTTTTCAGCTTGCACAGTGTTCACGATTTGTTCCTAAAACAAATATTTATAAGTGGGTGAAGAATTTGATCAGTCATAATAACATCAAACAAATGCGGAAGTTCCGAGAATAATACGCTGCTGTATTATTTGTATACTCAATCGAAAAAGGTTTTCAAGAAAACATAATGCCTACTCGCTCTTTATGAAGTTCTGCTGCCTGATCCAAGCGTTTTCGATGCTGAATTAGCATTGATTTAACTTCTTCCTCTAATTTACCAGTTGACTGCTGCACCTCTTCTATCTTTGAGCGAAGTATATCAATCTCTCCTGATTGTGCACCTAATAAATACAACAAAGTCAAAACCAAATGTTTGATAAGATCAAATATTAGGCATAGAGATGGTAAGAAAGCTTCCATACTGCACAACAGAAGACGTGATTTTGAAACTGCTTCCACACTCCCGGAGACATGACCACCATATCGTGAAGTGGTCCATCTGTAATGATTTTCAGGAGTCCAAAAATCCATGATTCCCATTCTCGATAGCTCAGCGGCATTTTGATCTGCCTCCCTTGATCCCACATACTACAAGAAGTATTTCTGGTAAGCGCTCACAGAAGTATTCAAAATTTCAGTTTCTAAATTAAAAAGAAGTATAGCAACCAAGATTCAATAACATACAGAATTTTCCAAGCCACATTGGTTGAGTAAGACGTCCTTAACAGCAGTGGGAGCATCGAAGACTTGATCAAGGCGAGTATTTATGCCAAGATGGCGTATCTGCTTACATGGAAGTGGAAGGTTGAAAAATGATCAAAATTTACTTTGAAATCTAAATTAACTTTTGA
Source organism: Sedum album (assembly GCA_006409495.1). NCBI lineage: Eukaryota > Viridiplantae > Streptophyta > Magnoliopsida > Saxifragales > Crassulaceae > Sedum > Sedum album. Next base: position 186,586 of record QZGG01000182.1, on the reverse strand, counting down.
AAATATACCTCATGAGGGAGCTCAAATTGTTCTCTATAGCGATCTCCGCTTGGATTATAATTTAAAATGGGAACATCAAAGTGCTTCAAGTTCCTCACTAGTAAATCCCGGTCACCGGGATCTTGAGTAATAAATGACTGAAAATGTAGATACAAAAGTTAGCAAAGGCTATATATATATGTGATACAGCAGAAATATAAATTACTTCCATATGTTCTATTTAGCTCTTGTTACAACTAAATGCAATCACTCTGACCTTCCATATGTAGTAAGGGACATGGCCTTCCAAATAGCTGGCATGAACATGATTGGATATAGTAACCTGAGACATGCGCTTAGAACATGAATCACACATCACTGTCTTGAAAACACATATTTTCTGTAATGCATACCTCTATCAGCACAGGACCAAACACCTCTTTACTGAATTCATTACGATGTTGTTGTACCCATTCATAAGCCTCAAAAATTCTGTCTGTCCCGGTACTGCGCAAAGCATTTAAAAGTTTGTTGTGTTGGTTCTCCATTTCCCTCAGCCTGCATGATGGTGTGTCGTTTAGAAGGGATACCTAAACTGAGGTTCAGTTTTTTAATTAATATAAGTAAAGATCATATAACGAGCATTTACAAAATCCATCCTTGCAAGTATCAGTTTACCGTCTTAAGCTCTTGAGATACTAAAGCTTACACCATAGAAACAGAATCAATAATTTCAATTACCTCTCCTGCAACGGTCTCAAAGATCTCTTCTTATTCTCAAGCTCTCGTTCTTTTTGTGCCTTCTCATTCCACATTTGACTTGCAGAACACTCAACCTCGACAAGTTGACTTCTCAGTCTATCCTGTAAATAAGATAAAGAATCATGTACATATGTTATATGCACACTGAAATATCATTACTGCAACACAGCCAATTTTATTCAAAATATTCCATTCCTTGGTATCAAGATTGTTGTGGTGGCTATTCTCTAAATCATAAGATAATAAAATATTTATTGCTGATGCATGGCCAGTTTGCTCTTCATAAACTCTAGCTTCTACCTGACTCACAATTTACCTTAAGTCAAACCCCTTTGATTGCTTTAATAATTTATTAGCGATTTTTTCATAGGACACTAGATCTAATCACTAATGTATGGACTAACCGAAAATCAGATTAAGTGTTGATTAATTACAAACATAACACTGAAAATAGTCTTAGTGTCAATGGCCAGGTTTCTTAAAAGAATGAAATAAGGTATGGTATGGAACTTACAATGTCAGCTTGGGGTGGCTCGTAATGGGGAAGATCTCTGAGTTCTTGTTCAGCAGAAACAAGATCTTCTTTTGCCGCAATTAACCTTTGTTGATGGTTTTCTTCCTGCATTCGCAATTCGTTCATGCCTTTGTATTTCTCTTGGACTCGCACTCCCTACAATTAATACCAAGGAGAAGCTTATAAAAAGAAAATTAAAATAGTCAACTTCTCGATTGTATGCAAAACAATAGTGTTGTCAATGTCAGCAAAGGGTAGATTTCACATTACCGAATCCTGCAACTGGGAGACAAGTTCATTTCGCATTTCAAAATTGCTGCTGATCAACTTGCTAACTTTTTTATATGCAGCATCACTTGCTGATTTTTCCTTCTTCATTTTCCTACCAACAGATTCAATACAAAATCAGAAAAAAAATCGAATACCATCCGGACAGGCAACTTAAATCCATTTTTTGCACCTGGTTTACAAATAAACTGGAACTTAATAATTTAGCACAAAAACATTGAAGACTTCGGATAAGTGGCGATTACAGCAAACAATCCACCTAGTCCATTTTCCAGCACTAAGAATGAACGGGGTACCATTTATAGATTAGTTATGCAATTAAACTTGTTTGAGAGCTACATCGACAAAGATCATGTACGAGCTAGATTTGATAAAATATGATCAACTAAAGGACTTAAAAATAATATGATGTATGCTGGATTCAACTTTGATGGTTACACACAAATCGTAACAAACATGTTAGATCATAAAGGAACTGAAAAGAGGCTGAATAGATAACCATACTCAATAGGCTCCTTAAGATGATTTAACGTCTTTGCAGCTTCGTCCAACTTCTTTTTGGCTTCTTTTTCAAGTTCCTTTGTTTCCATATATTCTGCTTTCTTCACGTCATACTTTAGCCACGGAAGCTTCTTCTTCATGACCTCAGCCTGCAAATGATCGAACAAATATTATTCTTTTGACTTGAAAAGGCTTGTTCCTGATAGCTATTATTAAATGTTTTTGTATTAGGTGACCATCACTCAGAAAAAACCCCTTAAAACGAAGCTACAAAATATCATCCGTACATTGTCAAAGGTAATACTATATAAACACCATAAATTAAATATAATGTCAATGGGACAGCTGAAAGCACAAATATTGGTTATACTTAATTTTAGATGTGATATTTAGCATTTTCATAGGATTTCAATTTTCAAACACATCCTTGACGTTTTTACGTGTATGTTTTGTTTAGATTATGAATATTGTACAACATATGATGCATAATATTCACATGAGGGAGGAAGATAGAAAGTAACAAATTTTAGCTTCTCAAATGCAAATGACAGCCTTTAAATAGAAGGATAAATAACATGACTGCATGCAAATGGATGTATTAGTCTGTATGGAAACCTTCAGAAGAAGCTCATCCCGCAGGCGAACACGCTCGACATCCCTTTCTTGCTCAGCATGCAGCTCCTTAGCCTGGTTCAAAGTGTGCCGAATGCTCTCTACTGTCTATCGATAAAAACATTTGAGACAGTACACATGTAAAAAATCCTCATTAAGGAAATGATTCGATCAACAGCCTACTCGTTCAATATTAGTTGCATCACGACTTTTCTCAATAAGAGTTTCATGCAAGATAGGCAGTTGAGGATCACCCACGGCCTTTTCAGTTTCTTTAAGAAGGTCAACAGGAGTCAACTTTGCAAACTCACAAACCCTGTCTTGAGGCAGAAACTGTTGTAACAAAATATAAAAAAATATTGCATCAAAACCTTTGATTAATGGAACTGATTACTGTTGTAACTGTCATTAAACTGATAGATTGAGGTATAAACACTCATTTATGGAACCTACCTGAGTCAGGTTGTTGACTTGAATATTGAAATGTTGGGTAACCGAAACTACCTCTTTTTTCGGAACTGATTTCCCTGAAATGTATCAGGAACATTTAAGCAAATAAAATAAAAAGGATACGTTGGTTGCAGTTCTATATTTATTTACAGAAATGTTAGTGACATAATGATCAATGCAACATGTTTTACACAATATATTTTAATTTTAAGAATACAATTTCCAAAGACGGAACAGAAGGTCTGCAAAATGAATGATAGCAATTGTCAGCTCCTTATAAAATATATGTTTAAAGACATGTCGCAGTCAGAGAAACTTGATCAAAATTCAACTGATCACATTTTCTACTATTGCTATAAACAAAAAATAACCCTCGGAAGGTTTTATGTTATATTCAAATTAAATAATTCATGGCTAATGATAAACAACGCTCACCATTCAAAAGCCATTCAGACTTATTATTCACATCAATCTTCCGCATAATAGTATACTTCACGTCCTTTGAATTACCCCTCAATGATATCTTGATATAACCTGACTCCTCTCCCCGTTTAACAAAAGCCGCCACACTTGAAGCCCTTCCCAACAACTGTTAACCATGATAAAAAACACAAACTTCAGTTATATATATAACATCAATCAAACAGACAATAATAAATGTAATAAATTGACACAACACTGACCTGAGGCTCTCCTCCCAGCCCAAGAGCAATGGCACAGACAATCGAACTTTTACCAGACCCATTTGGGCCAATGACTAGATTCAGCCTAGGGCCAGGCTTGCAGTTGACTGTATCAAATGTCATGAAATTACGAAGCTCGATCTCGATGATGTTTCCTGGAAGAAAATCATCCTCACCCCTAAAAGAAAAGAAAACCAACATTCGATTTCAATATAAAGCAGATAAATTTTTAACTCATTTAGGTCTACCTACAGTAATCATAAATGTTTGTGTACAAAAATTAGGGCTTTTTAAAGCAGATTAATTATGACTATTTCAACACAACAGCAGTCGAAAACCACAGCTAATAGAAAGTAGAATTAAAGAAAAAGGCAACCCATCTTGACAAAACGACTTTTTGTCCGCAATTATCTGGCGAGAAAACAAGAAGTAAAGAAGTAATAAAGAAGTAGATGAGTGAATCGACCTGGTAATTTTGAGGCGCTTCGCCTCCGGCAGCGCCATCGGAGAGACCACCGCTGGAGCTGTCGATCAGTCGTTGTGAGAGAGAACAAATTACAAAATTAGGGTTACGGGAGACGAATGCTTGGGTTATTGGCGCCAAACCGTTCCTATTAGTTAAAAGTCAGAACCAAAAATGTCCTCAGACAACAGCAAAGCGTTTGTAGTCCAACGGTCAGGATAATTGCCTTCCAAGCAATAGACCCGGGTTCGACTCCCGGCAAACGCATTTTGGTTTTGTGTGCCGGGCCACTCAAGCAACTTTTTAAATTTTATAAGGGGTCGACTTAATGAGTTTTAGCATTTTTCATTCATTATAAATTGTTTGGAGTACTCATTAGTAAGTAGTATATTCTCTGTTTAGCTAACTACACAATAATTGATTAACATCATGCTAGGAAGTTTCAATAAGCTGTTAAAACAAAACAATTGCATGTTCTGAAAACTTAATCTTATACCCATGTGTGAATTGAGAAACAAATACCATAAAAATGTTGCCCTACGCCCCAGGCCATTTTGTTCCGTAACAGTATGATTGATCCTTTCTTTAATTATTAAGCCACAACCACACTCCGCAGGTTTGCAAGGGGGAGCCAGACTGTTAATTAAACACTAGGCTCCAGTGTACAGCTGCCTCCATACACAGGAGTTCCCAGGCCATTTTCCCCCCAGCCGGCTGCTGGGAATATTTGGCTGATCTTGATGGACCCTGCATTTGGCTGCTGATCAATTTTGGTCGATCTGGATACTATATCTTCTGGGAGCAGCCCAGTTTGCTTCGATTTTTGTCCACCATTGTAAAGAGCATAAGTAAGATGGGGTCTATCAGTGGGTTCATTTAGTCATAAGACGCCGTCTGTAAACCCACTCATGGAGAACTTCCTAGGGAGGTCACATTTATGGTTTCTGGAAAGTGACTCTGATTGGGCTAATGTTAACGAGTCTGTTAATGCTAACAAGGGTTGTAGCAGCTTATTTGCATCTTCTTCATCTTTCATTTCTTCAAGTAAAGTTTTGGCGGTATCAATTCCTGAGAAAAAGAGGCACAAACAGATGTCAGGTTCACAGAATCCCAGGTTCGGTTGGGAGACTTAACAGAAAGGTGATATGTCGATTACTAACCTGCAAGGTGCGCACCATGAACGTAGCCACTAAATCTTTCACTTGTGTGCTCTCCGGTGAAGAATATGTGCCCAACACGTGCCTGACAGGATTATGGGGAAAGATTCACAGAAACGTAAGCAAAAGGTAAACAGAATTATATTTAATCATAAGATGAAACAAATTTCTGGATATGAACTCTTACTCACTAGCAGGTGGAATAGTCATTCAGTACAAATTAATAAATAGTCCAGGCAAAGGAGGCAATACAAGCACTACGGAAGATGACACACCTTTATATCATGAATAACTTGACTGTTGTTGAAAAAAGGATAGTTGCTGTAGCTGCCTCGCTGGAACCTGTTGCTCCACCATCGAGGAACAAGTATGCTAGTCGCATTCGGTATGTTCAACCCAAACATATCCCTAAGCACCTCCATGGCTTCTTTCATTGTTTCCGCATCAGATTGAGCCTCTATGCGTTTTGACTCTTCATTTGTCAGTGTTACCACTAAAATATTTGACCCTGGGTATGCATTCTCCATGTGCTAACAATAGATAAGTAATGGATGAACGACCGTATAGATAAACAATCAGTTTACTTAAGTTGCATAATAACCAACAAAAGGAGGCACTACACTGAACCAAGACGATCATTAGTCCTGATAATGAGCAAATTTACGCAAGGATTAACATCATGGGAAAATACATTTTCAAAAACAATATCGAACCATGCAATATGCAAATATAATCAGAATTTGGGCCAAAATGTAACTGATAAATAATAATATACCTGCCAGAATGTGTAGTAACCTCTCCGTTCATGTGCATATATAAAGAACTCTTTTTTGTCATCGCATGGCCAGAATCTGAATGGAAACTTAAGGAAGATTTTTGTATAAACAATGATATCACACTTCTCAATAGCTTCTGTCTTCCATCTCTGCAAATCAAAACAAAAAGAGATCAGAAAGTCATGTAATACAATATATATATATATATATGTATATATATGTCTACACCCATGGCCATCAGAGAGACAAATACACACTAGACGCTTACAGGCAAAGCTGGTGCGAAGGTAATTAGATTGCTGAGAAGAACGCCTATGCTAACAGATATTATGACATAATTTGCTTTATAGGAACCGCCATCCTCTGTCTTCACCACGACTCCATCTTTAGATTGATGTATTTCTCGAACAACCTGAATACAAGCGTGGAAATTATAATTTTACACAATCCACATGCTTTGCCGAACATAAGGAATAAGTATATACCATTAATGACTGAAGATAAAAGGAATAATTTGAATCATTATCTGACACCAAAGAGTGACACCAATATAGAAAGATCAACTGATGTCCAAAGACATACAAATAGAGAATGACTGAATTGACAGGTTTTGACATGTTTCAATTACTCATTTACTCTACAAAAAATATTGCCTGTTTCCCTAACAATAACAAAAACAAGAAAGAAAACATTGCAACAGGTTAAAAGCATTTGCTTGGTACCTTGTTTAACTTAAGCCGACTGTCAATAATCTTCCCGTCACTGAAATTGAGAAAGCTTTGAGCCATTTTAGATAGCAGATACTCATAACCCCTTCCATCAGCAACAAGATACTCCCTTTCACCATAATCTACATATGTCGAAATTGGCTCCACCTCTGTCCAAAAATCAGCAACAACATGCAAGTTATGCATCTAAATTTAAATTCTCAAACTAACTAATTCACAGCCAAAACATGAATAAGATCTAACTACCTGCCATCTCAAAATCATGGAGGATGAAGTCAATTGCCAACTCGATAGGCGTCTTTGGCAGACTACAAAAACAAACAAATAATACTAACAAAAATATAAAACAAGCCCTTAAACATTCATCAATACCAATAACTCAACAAACTCACAATGTAGCCTTGTTTCCCTGCGCGGCGGCGGCATCACATACTGTCCCTTCTTGCTCTCTCAACACCTCAATGGCGGCATCCACTGCTTTCTTGTACGAGTCCGCCGCAACACTTTTAGGAAAGATCTCACCCCTGCAAATATATTCATCAAAAATAAATAAAAATCATTTAACAAAAACTAACACAGAAAAAAATGCAGATAAAGCATAAATTAGACTCAAAGAAAAAGCCTACAAATCAATCGGAAGAAAGTGAAAATACCCTTGACCATAAATATTGTATCTGACATTGCTATAATCAGAGAAAATAGTACGCAGATTCACATTCTTCGCAAGTTCCCAAATTGGATTAATCTCCTTCCCACCAACTCCAGCAATCCAACCAGCACCAAGCTCCACCGACACTCCACCAAAATCCTCCTTCCTAATCCTTCCTCCAATTCGATCCGAAGCTTCTAAAATCAACATGTCGTCTACTCCATTCTCCTCCAGAACCTTCGCCGCCGAAATACCTAAATATTACAAACCAATCTTTTCAAAAAATCAATACGAAAATAAATGCCTAATAATCAATCTTTGATCATACAAAATCGAAACGCATCAGATTACCTGAAATTCCTGCTCCGATGATGATGACGGATGGTTTGGAGGAGGACGAATTCATGCCGTCGGAGAATCTGGATTAGGGCAAAATCGTGAGTCGGTTCGTTTTCTGGGAAACAGAATAAGCGGGAGTCGGTTTATATAGCTTTCGTATATATTATTTATTATTATTTGGGAAAGATGAAGGATTATTAATCTCACATATTTTCGTGAGATCATTAGCCATAATTCTAATCATTAATTATTAATAATCAAACGGAAGAGATTGTGATAACACTACATGTCTAAAGCTATACATGATCTCAATGTTATAGTAAAAAATCACATCTATCGACTCTATCTGCAAATATATCCTCTAATTTAGTATAAAACTTACAATCATTATGTTTATTTTTTATTTTTTTATTTTTTTAAGGTTGATATCCTCATTCTCAAATTGAATAAATTATAATCTTTTATCCTACCCCTCATAACTCATGTCCTGTTTACATCATGAATCGAACAAGTTAGCAATAGTAGCTTCTACTTGCAAATAAATGAAGGCAACCTGGGATTTGTATTTTACATGATGATGATTTGAAGTATTTTATATTGAGACCACTCGGACCAACAAAGCTGTGGAAATTTCATAATGTTATAATGTATGGTCTGGTCCAAGTTCATCATTGCTCTGTGGCCTAATATACTTCAAAATTCAGGTGTTCATAACTGGAAGTCATGTGTGAAGTCTTCTTGATTTTTACCGCTCCACTAGAAGCTTCTTAACTTTGGGCACCAAGGTCCGCCGCATCGGCCACATTGTTCTAAACTATGGAAATTTTCAGTCGTGATGCAACAAAATGTCAGCAATTCTGCGGAAGATTTTTTCTAAAGTCACATGTAAGCTTTAGGAATGTTTCGTGCAGGTCGCTTGAAATATTTGGTTGAGTTCCATCAAAAAGCAGTGTATAATAATAGAAGACAAATTGAAAGAACAAAATTATAAGACTGGAAATGGAAACAATGTAACTGGCTCTTCTTTCGCCTTATCGACATCTTACCAGACTTGGCTCTTAACTCCGCCTTTCGTAAACATCAAGTGATCAAGTTGATAGAGTTATCTGACTTTTGATTTTATAGTATAATCAAGTCGATAGAGTTAATCTGACTTTTGGTTTTATAGTTTATGTTTTGTTCAATCAAACTACACCAACACGCTTGTCACATTTGTCACAGTTTACACGTTAGAATATAAAAAAATATTGAACAAACGACCAGGTAAAGTGTTGAGACCGTATCCTGCCCCGTTCCGGGGAATCATTGCTTAAATTATTCGGATCCTGACCCCTTCCTTACATTACGTCAACTAGTACTTGTCCAGCATCTAGTGTACATTGATGATCAGATGCCAGCCACATTATTCAATCTGACACACTATCTCGATAAATATTTAACCTATTGAAATTCAATGTTTTCCATCCAAGGACTCCATTTTCTATCTATACCTGGGAATTTGATCAGGGGTTGGTTTACTTTTTCTGAAGATGGGATCGAAGTTTGTGGAGGTATTTAGGATCATAGCGAGGTTTCATTCCAACTGTCCGCAAACTGCGCGTAGGTACTACCATCCACCTTCTCCGCCGTGTACCAGCTCTGGTGGAGCGGACGGAGGTACCACAATGAGGACAGATCCTGTTGATAGCAGGGAGATTATTACTTTCTTTACGACAGTTGTTCCGAGATGAAAATAACAAAAGATACAAGTTAAGCATACATTCATACATGTTTAGGTTCTTCTTGTTCATTTTTGTTCATATTATTGTTTCCAGTATGGCAAGAGCACATCTTTCGATTCTGAATTTGTGCCAATTGCCATTTTCTCAAGATGGGGATGCATAATGCGAAGTGATTCATTTTGATAGAATACCAAAACTGTAATCGCTACCTTTTTACACCATCCTCTTATGTAAAAATTGGTTGTAGGACAAATGCAAAGATACTTGTGTGTTCAAATAAAGAAAAATTTTGAGGTTTGCTGTTGTACACGTTTTTGTGTGGTTATATTGGGTATATTTTATAGATCTCATATATGAATTTTTATTTTAATTATTCGAAGTTTTGATCATAGGGAACCAATCATAATCGACAAACATTATCGAGTATGTCTGTCTATTCCGCTCACATGATCAACACGACCCAATTCTACGTGCAAGGACAACAACAAGGAAGACAAACCTACAAGGAAACAACTCCAAGAAATATCGACAAGCCTCCACGCATGAGCGGAGGAGGACAACAAACCTCCATGCCCAAAACAAGAGGTGGACAACAAATTTTCACAAAATATGAGAAATGATGTAAAAATTATGCCAACTAAAATCATGCACAAAAAAGTTAGGCATATTTGGATTATTAACTATTAAAAAGACAGATTATCTTATTTTAATTGCGAAGAAGTTAATAATACGTCGTTTCAAGTAGCCATATTTGGATTTAGGCTATTTGGGATCCACGTTTCCCCATTTGGCCATTTCTTCTCGTTTCGGGTCGGGTTACTTGTTCTCGTCAACTTCGTCGATCAATTTAGGTCAAAAAGTGCAGATCCAAGTTCCAGTGAGAAGCGGTTTGATTCTCATCTTTGTCCATTTCGGAGCTGATACGATGGTGTCGGTAAGAATACGATGTGAGATTTGGCGATGGTGAACTCCAAAATCAGGTTCGAAATCTTTAATTGTGGAAAATGTAAAGCAAGTTTTTATACGAATCTTGATTTACTGATTGTCTTGTAATTATGATAAAACAAAATATCATGCCGATTTGCCTGGTAGTTGTGAGGATTGGAAATGTTACCTGATCAAGCTAGTCACTAATACGATGAGGCTTATATGCATTGCTTCTCGCTAATGAAATAACGAATTAAACGAACACTGAGTTGAACGTATTGGATGTACAAGTTCCTCAAGGAAACTAGTCTCCTCCGCAAGAGTATCGATTAAAGCAAAGATTGTGAAATGTTGACTGATAGAAAACCGTAGACCATGATTTTCAGAGTCTTTCGCTGAATATACTGTAGGAAGTGCATATATTGTACAAATATGTAAATTTCTTGTTAATCAAATAACGATTTAAACTAATAACGAACACAATAAATTTACCGATTCCTTGGCGATCTAGTCTCGTAATAACGAACCAATTGTAAGTCAGAATAGGAATGGCAGCGGAATTCCTAGTTGTTTACGTTCATATCATTTGTAACAGGCATTAAAGTTTACATTCATATCATTTATATTAAGAGAAAGTAGATACTAATTTGCAAACATAGTAAGTGCATTATAAGTATTACGAGGATCTGAAAGGGCCATCAGCAACATAATATTTTATTATATCTGAATACTTCTTCTTCTTCCACGGAGCTTCAAATTTTAGATGCTGCACAGAGAAAAGATTCCTATTATTAAATATTTTACTAGCTTGATAACATTAGCAGTAGAGTTCGGATCATTGCCAAAATTATAAAACAGAGCTTTGGAATATCCCAGAAACTAAAGTTTGAATGTGTACCTTTGCGTTTCTGAGCAGAGTTCCTCGAATACTTCGGAAGTGGAATCTTACCAGCTTCAATGTTATTGATATCCTCGACAAGGAGTTGGTAGTGATGTTTCACCTCTTCCACAGTCTTCGTTCCCTCCATATATTTGACAATTTGTTCCCAGCGGTCGTTGGAGTTCTCTGCATGTATTGCCAATGCAGTTTCAAATTTCTTGTCTTCACTTCTTGTCCAGTTGGTAGAGGACGATGAATTGTTTCCTGAAGCCATCAGTTGCTGCTGAAATGTAGTGTTTTCTGAATGAAACTGGTTCTCTGAGTATGATAGTGCTGAATGATGCTCATATATATAGTCGAAATGTGGCCTTCTGATGTTACCTCAGTTTTCGTGTTTGTGTGAGCCAAGATTCGTAAAAACTGGCTTTGTTATGGTTTCTCCTTGAAATGAGTCTCTTCTTTTGCAAATGCATTGCCTTTATAATTATGTTGTAAGCTTCAAACACAGCTTTCTCTCTTCAATGGTAGTAATTTTAAGGGAAGTGACACCTTTTGTAACAAACATTTATTTATTTTTTCTTTTTACAGATGCCAAAAGTCATCGTCTGACTCGGCGAAGCCATTTGTGTGCTCAGATTTTGCTGTGGAGATGAACACGCTAAAACAAATGCTAACTCAGCGTGGATGGCTTCCTGGCATGCCAAAGAGGCGTGTTTTCATCCTTTCTCTCATCAAGAAAACTTCTGCAATTTAACCATGACCATAAAATGATACCCAAGTCGAGTGCTGGGGTTCATTTCTGGACAAAGTAATTGAAAATCTTCCTATCTAAGAGCACATACATCCTACATGCATAATTTTAAATATTTATTTAACTATTGTAGGTTGATATTTTTCTGATTGCCTTAGCATGAGAAGGAGCCATGGTGTTTGTGCACTCAGCCTGTGGTGCCATAAACAGGTATTCGAGGACTAATTTTTAAGTGTTTCCGAAATATCTGATTGCTTTAAAATATGTGATCCCTGATCAGTGAATATCCAGTCCTTGGTCAGGTCAGTCTTCAAGCCACAGTTATACAGATGACAAATTGATTTCAGGTAGTTTGCCATAAATTTAGAGTATTGCAGCTTTTTTTTGCTGTGTAATGCTGCGATATTACTGCTACTTAGTTTAATGCGATAAGAAAAACAAAACATACTGGTATACAATTTTTAGTTTTAATGTTATCAGAGATGCTATCCACATACAGTGTACTAATGTGGAATGCTTATTGGTAATTAAATAACGATTTAAACTAATACCGAACATTAAATCTACATATGCTCGAGTAAAACTAATATCTACATAACTAGTCGACCATAATCCAGAGTAGCCAAGATAGCATATTTCGCCAAATTAAAATTTACTTTGTAGCAGAAACTGTAAATGTCACATATTCCAAAAATACCTTTCAGTATAACTACAGAGGCTTAAATTATGTGTTTGATCTGGTTTTGCAATATTAAGATTTACTTTGTCGCCTGAAATTTTTTGGTATTAATGGAAGATTCATTGTTTGATTCTAGTAGATATAATAAAAAACTTGGTATTTTGCAACTCGGTCCCACGTATACTTAACTGTAAGTTCCTTGATGTTGTATCAACAACGTCCATAGCGTGTATGATTTACTGCCTTGTTGTTCATCAAGCAAGTTTACTTGTTTATACAAAGTACAAACTTCTAATTTTTCTAATGTGCAACTAAATAAAACATTTATACTATTTATATAATTGAACGTCTGACTTGACAAACATAGGAAGTGCAATTATAATAATTACATTTCAAAGCTACCCCAAACATGATTCCAATAGGATCTTCCACATAGCTCCGGAGTTCTCATTCTGCAATGAAAAGTTGTCATATACTTTGATAGTTTCAGATACTAAGCAGTAGAGTTTGAATTGCTCAATATGTTTTTCAAAATAATTTCCCTAAATCATATCTCTGAATATTTACTTACCTGATTTGTTTCTCCCGTTAGGTTTGCACGCAGTCGTTGGTTCCTGGTCATTCATGTAATTTGGTAATGGTATCCTATCAGCTTTAATATTAGAGACATCCACGGCAAGGAGCTTGTATTGTGACTCCATCTCAACAGATTTTGTTCCCCCATATGACTCACAATTTTTTCCCAGCTATCTACAGTATTCTCTGCATAAATTGCCAATGCAGTCTCAAATTTCTTGTCTTCAGCCCTTGTCCATTTGGCAGTAGAAGAAGGCAATCCTCTGTTATTCGAACCCATTAGTTACTGCAAGAAGTGTTATACTGAAGATGACAGTACTGAATGAAGATCCTATTTTTAGTTGTGATGTGTCTTATTGTTGTCTTCGCTTCCATTGTGTAACTCGAGCTCCTTACAAATTGGCTTTTGAGACTGTTTCTTCTCAATTAGTGTTTCTTTTGTAGCTGCATTGTCGTCTTTCATTATTTCACCGTCACAATTCAATCTATAAATGAGAAGGCAGTTCTCTTCTTTGGTTATAAACTTTTATTTTAAAGAAAGCAATGCTTTTTGTAACAAACTTTCTTTTGGAATTTTACTGATGTCAACCTGCACCATCACATTCCTCCAATGCCATTTTATTCGCTCAGAACTCTCTCTCAAATTCCATCAGGGCTTGTCCTTATGCCCAAACACTCAATCGTTCTTTCTGGGCAATTACTAATTTATTATTATTATTATTCATTCATAAATAACTATTAATTAGATTCGCATATTTGAGATCAGAATGTCAGAGATCGAATAACTGATCTTAGATTGTTACTCGTGCATCTCCGGCTTGAGAGTCCTTGAGAGAGTCTAGGAATAATTTTTTTTTTAAAATAATAAGATTCGCATTTCACAAGATTACTCATTCACCTAAACAGACCTTTTAAGTCACCTAAATATCTATTTAAAAATCTTTCCTCTTAACCAAAACAACACGTAAATATCACACAATCAAATACCACAAAACCCACGCATAAATCCATACACCGATATAAACCAACCAATCACATTCGTTCGACACTTTCAACAACCAATCAGAAAACGAAACGTGTCAAGTGCAAACGAATTTTAGCGTACTCGATCACCGTTTGTCAAATTGCTCGCTTTATAAACTCTAATCCTTAGACCGACTTCAAGCCATCTGTTTCCGGCCTCGCGAGTCGTCGACTCTATCCCCTTCAATCGAGGTACTTGCTCCGTCGATATATCGTTAATCAGATCTGCGTTTGATTTGCTTCTGATGTTGTGGTTGATTAGGGTTTCGATTGAGATTAATTCTAGGGTTTGGTTGAAATATTCCGATTAGGGTTCTGGGTTGGAATTGGTATTAGGTCTTTGTGTATTCGGGTTGGATGAATACGGTCGGTGATTAGGATGACTTGTTAGCGGTTGTTTTGATGTGTTTGATTTGTGTAGTTGTTTCCTTATCTGGTGATTTTTGTTTTAAATGGTTTGCTGCTCTGTAATGTGTTGGTATTGTGATTCTCAATTTGTGGATTTTTTGTGTTTGATTTGGTTAGTTGAACAGGAGAACGACAATTTGCGGATGGGTGTATGCATTTGAAAGATCAATTTGTCACCGAATAATTGAGAATTTGAGGTCATAAAATGAAACAGGATTTGCATAGGGCATCAGTTTATAGTTGAAAATTGTTCTCTTTTTCTACTAAAATAATCATCTTTCAGTCTAATCGTGAATGAAATAGGGTTGCGGAAATGAGTGATGTTTGATGTTTTCCTTCCTATGTGTTTCTTGACAAATTGATGGTTTGTGTTATGTGTGGCGGTGTTCTAGTTCAGTTTCATTAGAAGGTCAATGGGTAACACACATAGCTTACCTTCATTTAAATGGCCAGTTGTTAAGCTATGCTTTCAGCTATTTTTACACATTGGTCAGCTATATGTGTCAATTACTTTCTTAACTTTTGAAGTAAAAATCATTTTTGGGGCTTCTTCCTCTGATTCTTGTTGGATGAATTAAAAAAAATTCTTTTGTTTTCTTCTCCATGCGATCCCATCCCATATAAATTACTGACCTTGTTGATTGAGTTCGAATGAGTTTGACTTCTGCTGTGTGTCACTCACTTTGTTGTAATTACTCTGATGGTTGTATGTGTTTGATTTCGTGTATGAGACTCTTACAACAAATAATCAGATTCGTGTGTGATAGCTTAGTCTTTCTCAATGCTAACCTGTGAATCTTCGGAATGAATATGTAATAGTTCTGTTTGGATCAGTTTTCTTCATCCATCTTGTTAGTTTTCCTTGATTTATAGGCTAACGGTTTTGAGTTTTGGATACTGTTTTTTCCGTTATAAAGACGGTTGTGATCTGGATACCTGATTCTTCTTGTTCTGGACTTTTGGGATCTGGACACACCTATAGCTTGCTTAGTTGTGATAATAGGCTGAGCTTGGTCGTTTCTTTTTAAAACTTATATGAACATGCAATACAGGTTAGAAACAAGGCAGTACAAGATGGAGCATGATAATTCAGGGTGCCAAGCTCCTCCTGATGCACCTCAGCTCTGTGCAAACAACTGTGGATTTTTCGGAAGTACTGCAACCAATAACATGTGCTCCAAGTGCTTCAAGGAAACGGTGTTGAATCAACAACAAGCTCAAATTGCAGTATCATCCTTAGTGAGTGGCAGCTCTTCCAACAAAACTGAGGTTATCCAGAAGGCTACTACAATTGTTGAAGCTGATTCAGGCAAGCCTGTAGTTTTGTCTACTCAGGCAGCTTCTGCTCTACCTCCAAATGACAATGAGAAGCCAAAACAAGGCCCCACCCGATGTCATTCTTGCCGCAAGCGTGTAGGTTTGACTGGGTTCAGTTGCCGATGTGGGAGCACCTTTTGTTCCATCCACCGATACTCAGACAAGCACGAGTGCCCTTTCGACTACAAAAATGCTGCACGTGATGCCATTGCCGAAGCCAACCCAGTTATCAAGGCTGACAAACTCACTGATAAAGTCTAAATCAAGGAGCCAGCCAGTCAATCCCCACCGGTCTCCTTCAGGGGATCATCCCTGAATCTCATGATGAAAGAAAACCTTATATATGCCGAAATGTGTGCTACTAGTATCTGTTTCTTCATTAATCTGGAACGATGGTGTTCATGTTTTCACTTGTGTGATTGTTGGAATCTTATGTACAAGGAATCAAACTAGAGCACATCATTATCCTGACTTGGGTGTCGTACTGTCGTGTATCTGACACAGCAGTGACCCCTAGTGGAAGTGGAATACGATGATAACAAAAGGCTAACATCATCTCGAATCTAACTATTCATTCAAATTGATCAATCCCTTTATTATTAGAAACATTCACTACCGAGTTGAAACAGTCATCCGTGACCCCAGAAGCACGTACCATCCACGGCGGTATGATGTTGGAAAATAGCGCGTGGGAAAACAAAGGCTGGCCTGGTACAAGCCAGCTTGGTCATAATGGGCGGCCATATTGTAACTACAATTCGAAAATGACGAAACTACCCTTCCTGTCCCTTCATTTCTAATTAACGAATATTATATTTCATGCAACATACGTACGTGGCCAAATCATAAAATAACTCCCATTTTATATTAAATTATTATTTTTATTATTTTGAACAATAATGTACAGTGGAATGTCAAGTTGTAATAATATATTCTCTACTTATCGCTCAATTGTTTATTAATTCAGTCGGTTGTTGCATTGCCAAGTTGTATTTTATCTCAAATTGAGGGCTCCTTTCTTAACGCTGAAGCTTTAGTTTAACGCTCTTAATCATTTGCAATCATTCAATCAAATCGTTACACCTGTTTTTGTAACCACCTCTCACCCCGGATTGAGATCCAGTGCAGCGTACAGCACTTTACAGCCAAAAGTTAAATGACGTCGTTTTGAGTTAATAAGATCAAAACTTCGTAGTTTTATAAAGGGTTCAACAATTTTAAATTTGGGTTTTAGTAAAACAGTGTCGTTTTGATATATTTCAGACCAAAACTACATCGTTTTACAAGTAAATTTTGAAATTTAAAATTTGAATAAATGCTGCATTTGGCTGTAGGCTGTATGAGATCCGGATCCCTCTCACCCCACCGAAAATATCAATCAATTTTTCCAAACCACAAAACCAAATTATATACAACAATATACCAGAAGGGTAGTTTGGTAAAAACAGTTTGGATTACGCGTCTCAATGCGGCCCATATTTACACAACACGCATAAACTCATCCTCACCACCATTTCCTCATTTCCCAAAAATCTCATTCTCTCTCTAACATCTCAAACGCAACAATTCAAACGATTCGATTCAAATCAATCTCCGATGGCTCAGAAAACCGGCCAGGAAGAGGCGGAGTTTAAATCCGTACCGGAAACGTTAAATCTCTGCGTCAACAACTGCGGCGTTACCGCTAATCCATCTACAAACAACATGTGCCAAAACTGCTTCAACACCATCTCCACCGCTACCACCACCGTCTCCGCCTCCGTCAACAAATTCGATAAATCTCTCAGATCTAGCGTTCTACCGGCGCGTGAAGAGATCAACGTCGTACCTGATCCGTCGCCGAGGTCGGATCTGAAGGTGGAGAAGAAGATTGAGACGGCGGCGTCCGTGACGGTGAAGCGCGTGGTGAATCGGTGCTCTGGATGTAAAAGAAAGGTTGGATTGACCGGATTTCGTTGTCGGTGCGGCGAATTGTTCTGCTCCGATCATCGGTACTCGGATCGTCATGATTGTAGCTACGATTATAAGTCTGCAGGCAGGGACGCCATCGCTAGGGAGAATCCGGTTGTCAGAGCGGCCAAGATCGTTAAACTCTGATATTGATGTCGTTTAAGATGACGTCATCATCGTCCTCGTGTCTTCCAAAACAGCAACTACTGGATCGATCTTCGTTACGTTTTAAAAAGTCAACAAAAGTCAACGACTCTCAAAGAAGATCGAGGCTGGGAGTTTAGAGAAGATTTTAGCTTGAAATTTGTCTCTGTTTCTCACGCTTGTTGTTAAATTGTTATTATATTATTATTATTATTAATTGATGATGATTTTATTGCATTCTTTTTATTTAATATTTGTTTATTAATTTGAATGGAGAGATCGTGCGGTTGTTTATGCATTCTGGTGGGTCGGGTTCACCAGTTTATGCTGCGATGCTTCTTTGGTTGTTGTTGAAGATAATGTCGAAGGCCGTGTTGGCTTTTGCTTTCTTTTTTTATACTATATGAAGTAGTACACCAGTTCACAATGCTTCTTTATTTTATTTTGGCTTTTGAAAATATTAAATTTGTATAGATAACTTTGATGTTGGGAAAGTTAGTAGGACCCATTGTGATGGAATGGCAGCTTGTTTAGTTTAGTAAATATTCTAATTTTACTTGCGTTAGTTTTGTCAAAAATTGATTGTGACACTCAAATTGATTTTTAAGTGTATAATGACATCAAATTATCTGAATACAACAGGTTAAAATTACGTAATTTTAATTTATTTCAAAATAAATTTGTTACGTTAATTTAATCTTATTTGGTGTATAATTATTAGTATTATTTCACATTAGTTGTGACAAAAATTCTTGCAAGAAATATTATTTTTTTATGTTAGTTTACGAGGAACAGTAATAAGAGGAGTGGCGCGTGCAAGTGACAACACAGGCTGGAAAGTCAACATAGCTGTCAACAACAAGGTTGTATTTACTCGATTTACATAAAAAACGAATTTGTCACAATATTTTTCTTGACCCGATCAATCGGGCCGCTTTCGTGGGCCGTCCCAAGCCCCCTGTCTCTCTCTACAAATTAATTATTTCACATGTCAAATTTCATTTGAAGCTACTCGAGGGGTAAATATGTAATTTAAGGAATAAAGAAAATCTTATTCCGAAAAGCTTTCGCGGAGCCTTCCAATGGAAGTTTTCCGCCAAAAATTTCAATACCAACTCTCGACCGGATCTTAGCGATTCCGACGACGTCAGAATTATCAGCTCAATTTCGCACTTGGATTTCGCATAGGAATTGTCAGGTTTTCATTCCGTCAGGTATTTGAGTTTGCGATGCATTTTGATTGCAGCAGTGTTGAATTTGAGCGCTTCGTTGAGAATTCGCATGACTAGATTTACGTTGGATTGTTAGGTGGGATGCGAATTGATTAAATTCTTCAGTTGAAATGAGATACTGAAGGCTCTGCGGTATAAGGATTCAGGTATTACCTATTACTTATTAGGGCTCTTTGAGTGATTCATGTTCAACCTTGATTTTGTTTCATTTAGGTTTAAATTGTATTCAGAGACTTCAAAAGATTGCATTTAGGTGTAGTTGACCACTTTGTCCGGTTTGGTTAGGTTTACTCGTAATCACCAGTGAGATGGACTTTGTTGACTGATTCTGGTACATAATTAATATTGGATTGATAATCCTAGTTTTAGATTTGTCGTAGAAGAGGTATCGCAGTTGTAGGAAATGATTCATTGATACTGGATCATAGTTTTAAAATTGATTGGTTTGTGGACAATGTGTTGGTTGCAGAAATGGAGAGGGGAAGTAGGCTTGCTTATGAAAGAGATGCAAAATATGTATCAGAATTGAGCACAGTAATGGTTGCGACCATTCAGGAAACCAAGGATAGGATATCCTTGATAGAGCATATTTTTTGCAGCGATTTGTTCCCAAATATTCAGTCTAAATGGAAGAGTATGCAGGAGGTGTATTCTGATGCACAAAAGGCTGCAGAAGATTTGTGGAAGGAGAAAGAGATGGTTCTTTTGGCACAAATTGAAGAACTTAAGGCTCAGAATCAAAAGCTCAGTGAAGAGAACAAGGGATTCGAAAATTCTGCCACAGAGAAAAAACAAGATGGGTTTTTAAGGCAATTGGTTGACAGTCAAAAGTCTTTACAACTGAAGATTAATGAGCTAGAAGTGGAAGTCAAAGAAAAATCTAATGAACTCAAGAAGGCGCAAGAATCGGTGGATAGTTTATTTTTTTGTGCAGAGCGAGATGGGAAGCGGTTAGTTGAGTGTGAAAATCAGTTGAATGAAGAGAAAAGAAAGACAAGAGGGCTTGTTGAGGATTTAGAGAGTTCTAAAAAAGATATTACCAAGCTTCAAGAAGAGCTGAGGAAGAAAGTCAAGGACGCAGATG
This sequence comes from Sedum album, assembly GCA_006409495.1. Lineage (NCBI taxonomy): Eukaryota > Viridiplantae > Streptophyta > Magnoliopsida > Saxifragales > Crassulaceae > Sedum > Sedum album. Next base: position 165,993 of record QZGG01000182.1, on the reverse strand, counting down.
AGGCTAAGGTGCTCCGAGAAGATTTATGGAAAAAATTAGAATCCCAAAACTTGAAAATTACAAATTATGAAAGCAGTTTGAAGGAAATGGAAAATGAGATGAAACTACAAGCCATCAATCTGAAACAACTAAATGAAAGTGCTAGTGAAGCCCATGAAAAAATTGAGATAAAATCCATGGAAGTCGATGACGGAAAGAAGGTGCAGCAGCAGTTATCTCAGCAGATCGAACATAAGAACTCACAACTTTTGACAGTCGAACAACACTTGAAGGACCAGCAATGTCAAAATAGCAAGCTTTTGTTGATAGTAAAAGAACTTGAAGAAAGAGTGGGGAAACTTCAGGCTGCTCTTCAAGATCGTATAAATGATCTGGAAAGTAAAGAGGATTCAATCAAGCAGCTTTCTCATAGGATCGAGTCATACAAACTCGAGCAGACGTCTGAGAAAACACATGACATCTATGTAAGGTATAAGAAACTGAAATCTCAGTACCTGTATTTACTTCATAAGACAGGATTAACTCTGGAAAGCATACCTACCGAAGAAAAAGAGCAAGCAAAACTTAATTCTATAATCAACGCCCACAGTCCGGTTGCCGTAACAGGTATATAAGTTTTAGTAACAATATTTTTAGCTGCGACCGTTTGAATTTTATTTTGATTTCCACATATAACTCTTAGATGGTATTTGGTTCTTGTTGTTTGATTGCATCATATGACACTTTTATCCATATACTTCTGTCATTTGTTCATCCCTGCTGACGGAAAACTGTTCAAATGATACTAGATGAACATATCGATTGTTGCGTAGCTACAGTAACTCTCTCGTACATTGGTTTCTTGAAATTGTTTGTTTGATTAAGATTTAAGCGTAAGATTTAGATTTTGTGGGCATGCATTATCAAACATAAAAATAAGGGTATAGTACCCGTTTTATAAAAGAAACTGGATTGATATTTGTTTCTTTAAACTCTATGTTTGATCAGAACGCAGTTCTGTTACTTGTGCTAATATATGTTATGCTTATTTTGATACAGATATGAAGACCAGAGACCAAAATCTAGATGCCACTCTCAGCCATGCCATCAAACAAAAGGAAGACAGTAGATGGAACAATCACCAAAACAACGAGGAGCGGGTCAGATCTGGCCATGCTGCTGAATCGGGCGCCAGCGATTTTGTTCATATAGGCACATCAAAGAAAGTCAACGGAAGAAAAACATCTCCACTGGTTGGTACGAAGCGTCCCGCATCACGTTGGAGAGACACTAGATCCCATCAGAATCAAGATGGACCTGACCCACACGATGACTTTCTCAACACTCCTTTAGAAAATATCCGAGAGAACCTTAACAGAGGCGCCGTGGAGGAGGTTTGTGATCTTCCTGATAATATGCAACTTGAAGTCAACTTGAGCAGTTCAGATGATGAAGTTCGGAAGAGTGCTTTTGTGGATTCCAAAAGGCAGCAAAAACAGCCTTTAGTTCCCAATTCAAAAGGCTACAAATATGTGGAACCAGTTAGGAAAAAAGCTGATCGCGACAACTTGAAAGGAGTTGAATGCAAGCAATGCAAGAAATTCTATGATGCAGTTCTCCCTACTGATGCTAGCTGTGAGAATAATCTACGATGCGAGCACCATGATGGAGTCTCAAGGCATCGCTACAAGTATATTCCACCTTCGACTCCGGAAGGCTTCTGGAACATTGGATTTGATACTGAAAATTAACCTCTGGACTATCGCTACAAGTAACATGTCACTTTAGGCTACACTGCTATTTCCATTTGTATTCAAATTTATATAAAGATTTCATGAACATCTGCAAACCATCTCAATTCTCAGGTGCATTGAAATATTGTCAGATGGTTAAACGACGCCATTTATTGGATGGGCCTTGTAAAAGCCCAATGGAGCAGAGGCCTGAGGATACACATGGGAAAGAATGCAAATGCATCATTTTGCAATTAGGGTTTCGGTAGTGTTGTAATCTCCGGCGATTTTTCACGGCGGCGGTAGGAGATATGGCGGCGACCACTGAAGCTAGAAAGAGCCGGAATCCGGAGCTGATAAGAGGAATCGGCAAGTACTCTCGATCACAAATGTACCATAAGAGAGGTCTTTGGGCAATTAAAGCTAAGAACGGTGGCGTATTTCCACGCCATGATCCAAAACCTAAGGCTGTTGAGGAAGTTGGAAAGGCGGTTAAGTATTATCCTGCTGAAGATGTTAAGAAGCCACTTGTTAATAAGAGGAAGCCTAAGCCTACTAAGCTCAGGTTGATTCTTCACATTGTTGATTTTGATTGTGTGTCAATTGTTTATTGTAAATTTGTGGACGCTGAGTTTCATATAGATTTGTAAGTGATGTGGTTTTTTTGATGTTTGATTATTGTTTTGGTGTTACAGGGCTAGCATTACACCTGGAACTGTGTTGATTATTTTGGCTGGGAGGTTTAAGGGAAAGAGAGTTGTGTTTCTAAAGCAGTTGACATCTGGATTGCTTTTGGTCACTGGTTAGTGCTTCTTTATTGTTACAATTTAAAGAATGTTTTCTCTTTAACCAATTTAGTGTTTATGCAGTGTCCTGTTCAAAACTAATTTTCTAGGCTTCATTGTTTTCATGGTGTTGTCAACTGAAATTCCTCAGCAATGTGAAAAAGTTTTTTGCAATGTCTGCGGCAGTAGGAATATTGTCTCTAGCTAGTCACAGTCATTTTTTACTCAAGTAGGGATGCCATTAATGCACCAATTCGTTGTATCTTATGGCCAAATATGTTTTTGTACATGATTTAGCCTTTTAGTTTTTAAAAACTGAATATATTTTTATATTTATGTTTAGCGATTGTCTTTTTCTAGACCATTGGACCATGGTGCTATAATTAAAAATTTCATTAATTTAACTAGTTAGTTTTCCCTTGGATGTCCATTTTTAAGTGAATTCTCTCTTTGCAGACCCATTTAAGATCAACGGTGTTCCACTACGCCGTGTAAACCAGTCTTATGTAATTGCAACAACTACCAAGGTTGACATATCAGGAGCTGATATTTCAAAGCTGGATGACAAATTCTTTGCCAAATCAATTGAAAAGAAGAAAAAGAAGGGCGAAGGCGAGTTCTTTGAAGCAGAAAAGGAAGTGAGAATCCAATAACTGAATCTGAAGTCCACTTTCCTTTCATTTCCTTGTTACCAATCAGGCACTAAGATCATCTACGTTAAAATGATGCAGGAAAAGTCTTCACTTCCACAAGAAAAGAAAGATGAGCAGAAAAACGTGGACACACCGATCATAAAAGCCATCGAATCTGTTCCAGAATTGAAGGCTTACGTAGCTGCAAGATTTTCACTGAAGGCAGGCATGAAGCCTCACGAGCTTGTGTTTTAATATCCCTGCTTGCAAGCTGTATTGTCATACCTCCATACTTGCGCAGAAACATCTTTATATCTTTTCATGTTCCTTCAAATACTGTTTTGAAAGATTATTCATGGAAATTGCACATCTATTATAGCATCAAAGCGCAAGCTAAAATTTACATTAAAGAATAAACTTATTTTATGAACCAATTAATCATGCCAAAATTTTCAAGTCTGTAATGATATACATAAAACATGCTACATCTGATTATCCCTACTACTATGTTCTGCTGTAACAGTACACATACCATTCTCTCATGATATACATAAAACATGCTATATTTGATTATCCCTATTATTATTTTCTGCAGTAACAGTACAAGTACCTTTCTTCTGAAACCAAAAGGAATCCTATTGATATACATAAAGCTAAATTATAGTTAATATTGCAAAGCTCAATGGCAACACCATTAGTCAAAATTTTGAAGCTTCAGGCCAAGAATTGAAATAGCATGCTCAGAAAATCCAACCAAGCTTTAATGCTTATAAATTCAAGGCCAGGGGATTTCTCCTTCTTCAAGTTCATCTTCGCCTAAAGTGCTAAAATCAATATTATCTGGTAGGTCTCCCAGAAAGTCACAATCGAAATCAAGAAACTCGTCAGGATTCACTTCGGCCAATAGATCTGAGTACGCATCCATAAGACCCTGCTCAAATTTCAAATCTTCAAGATTTGAATCAGCATTAGTCTCCATTTGGCAGCTCACATGTGGATCAGCAATAGATTTTCCCTCCATTTCAACATGATTAGATTCGGGATGCGTAATGAGGTCTACTACATGAGGCTCCGATGAATTCCCATTCTCTTCTATTTCCTCCTCCTTGAAAGTAACACCTTTTTGCAGACTTATCTGCTCACTCTCGAGATTCGGATGTTGTCTTTTTGGATAAAGATCCCTAACTTTGATCACCTCAAAGTCAAAGTTGTGCGAAGGCAAAAATACATGAATAACTGGATGCTCCAGAAGAGTCACATTGGCTAATTGTTCTTTTATTGGTGCTTGTACATCCAACTCATAAAAAGGTGACTCACGGCCCTGCAGGAAGACAAAACAGTAAGTAACTAAAACATATTAAACTAGGTTCACATCAATAGGAAGGATAGGGCTATCAAAAAAATAGAAAGGATAGGAGCAATGAAGACCTTTGGATATTTACGGATAACAAGCTTCAGGTCGTCAATCGACTCTTTTGAATACAGTCGTAGCTTCCGATTCCACGGGCCAGGATTTAAATATTTCTCGATGATAGTGTGTAGAGGTGCATTTTCATTAATGCTGAAATGATACAAATAACATATCTACTTAAAGGCAATGGACCTACGGTTACTGAAAGTATGATGTCTTCATAAAATAAAGATGCTTGCGAAGAACATACCCATGGTCTATAACAGAAACTTCAGTGGAATGAAACCGCCATTCAATAGTCCAGTAGATTATTTTGTTCCTTCAACAAATTTTAATTCAAGCATTAGATCCACAAAAATGACAAGCTCATTAACTTATGAAGATTCATGCATTCTACTCAAGGAGCTAGTAAAAGCATGTGTGCACCTAAATTTGTCGCTCATAAACTGAATCTTGAAGCTTAAAATCAACAGATGCAGCTGGCAATGAATAGATATACATTATATATTCGTATCTAGCACACAAAATGACTCTCATTTGAGAACAAATTGTGTCAACATTAAACCAATCTAAACATTCATATCGTTCACACTCTCTACCTACATATCATTAATTCCATTTTGTATTCAACAGGATAATAATCATAACGGATACCTATATTATTCCACAATAATTCACACCCAATATGATCAAGGAGCCTAAAGATTTGAGAACAAAGATAACCAACTGCATAAATTTATTTTAAAAAGAGAAAACACACATACTTTTGATCAAGTCGAGACTTATTTTTCTCCCTCCTTGTCATTCCATTAGGAAGAAACAAGATTTTGGTACGTCTATGGTATGCAGCTGATCTCAGGTTTTTCAGATGATACGGTAATTGGAATTGTTGATAACCACAAATTTGCATTCTTGCTCTCTTGGCAGAATCAGCAACCCTTTTAACATCCTCAAGCAAGTTATAGTCTGAAGAAACAAAAATGCACTCATTAACAGCAGCATAAAATGCAAACTCTTTCACATTAACATAAACTTGGCAATGCAGTACGAGAACCAAGCATAAGAACACTTTCCAATAAATCTTAAGTTCCGTCCAGCCATGAACAAACAAAGAATCTTTGTTTGTTTCCAGTGTAGAAATGGGTGGGGCCTAGGCCCCCAATAAACCAAATTCACCACATATATATTTTGTATTTGGATTGCACCCTAATGTATCATATTTCAGTAAATCAAATGATTATTAATTCTTATCAACCCTAACCAACTTTAAAACAAATCTATGTTAGAATATCCTATTGAATCTGTTATTATAAAAAATATTTCTAATTATAAATACAAACTCAAATTACTATCAGTCTATCACTATATTTGAGCTCATAAATGTTTTTTAGCTCATAACTGATTTTATCTCTTTTAAACAAACACATATATAGCTTGTTCTGCAACATAAGTAAGTTGAACACGCTGGAACTCCTGACCCTTTTGTTTATTAATCAAGCTTGTGGATTGAACACAGAGTTTTACAAACAATTAGCCATTAGCCGGAGGGATTATTTTCATTGATTATGCGGCTCGATTGCACCCCTATATACATGTATGATGCAAACAATAATACTTAGGTCCGGGAAAACTTAATTTTTGAAGGCCCCCGACAAACATAATTTCTAGATCCGCCACTGACAAAGATAATCATTACAATGTCACCAACACTCAATAACAAATATAAACAGCAATCCACAATCCTCCGAATCAAAATAGCCCTATCGAATTCAATCACATCTATATATAAACTCAATCACACAAATTCTTAATGAAAAAGTCAACTTTAAAATCAACAGCAGAAGGAAACCTGAGATGAGTTGTTGATCATCAAACTTCGACAACGGAACAAATCCAGTCGCCTTTCGCTTTCCACTACATCCAGTTCGCTGCTTATGAGCTTTAACACACGGAAGGCTACAAGACCTCACAGAGCAACCTGGACATGTGTACTTTGACGGATTCGAATCGCATCCTTCACACATAATCGTCGCTCGTTTTTTCTCCGATTCGAATGCCGAATCTTCCATATCGATAGTAAATAATGAAGCTGCTGATTTGGTCAACGGAGAGTGGAGCTGCAGGTTAGAGAATCTGATTTTGGTTAAAGAGGTTTTAGGGTTTAAGAAAAGCTTAGAGGAAGAAGAAGAAGAAGGGTGCAATTGTTCCAAATAGAAGTATGGGGGCTATATTGAGAGTTTAAATCCTTTGAGGGGTCATTTGGTAATAAAAAAGTAATTATAGAATCATTACTGCCAACCCAATAATTCGACCAAGTTTGAACAGCCCAATAATTTTTTTGGCCAAAGTCTTTTCCTCTAAGCCCACCCTATGATTTTTGCTTTTTTTGCTTCACGATTTTTCTTAAAAATATTCGACAAATTTCATACTTAAGGCGGAGATATATTCGAAACTTTTTGTAATACAGCGTCAAAATGATACATTTAATTAAAATTACTTAGTTTTAATTTGCTGGAAAACTATTATTGGCTGAATGGTGCCCAATCCCATCTTCATAATTGATTAACAATTTATTGTGACACCTCAATAATACATTGCCAAAATAGAACAAAAGTCATACAACTAAAAAGTTACACTTTTAGGGTCGCTAGCATTTTGTAGGGCAGATGGTGTAAACATAATCATGTGCACTTTAATTCACTACTCATTAATTACAAATATATACACTTATACGAATATGATCTTGTCCTTGTTTGAGCAACTATCTGTCTTGTCGCCTTATTTGTTTAGGGGTTTGAATCATTAACTAAGTTTTGAAAATGGTCTCATCTTATCTCATCTGCATCGTTCACAAGAATTCAGAACTGTTTCTACTATGTTACAGTGTTGTACAAGGAAGCTTCAATGAATGAATTGATCAGCATTACTGATTTGGTAGGTATATGTGAGGATGTTGTTATGGTTGGTGGAGGTGTCTTCAATGGTATTGTGACAACTATAATCTTATCTTCTGCATTTACATCTCTATTTTCTTTGCGACAACAAAACAAAATGATTGTTGAAAACCATTTGTTTATGAAACCCTATATCCTGACAAATGCTGCTGGATCCGGATTGGTAGCAGCGATGATAATTTAAAGTTGAAATCAAAGATGCTATGTCAGTAGTTACTTATGCTTGGATTCGTTAAAATGCATGGCCATCTTGCAATATTAAATTAACGGATCTAGGGTTAAAAAGAAGATTATGTACATATATTTAATATATGTAAGTGTTTACTTTTGCCCTTGGGTGTATTAATTGTGTATGTATTAGGTTTTATAATTACTTTTTGATACATTGATTGTCGGTATCCATATCTTGATAGCATTTAACTCAAACAAGGAACAAGCTTGCATTCATTTGGTCTTACATAGGCAGTGGCATTGAAAAATCTAAAGAAACATCTTTATCAACTCAATTTATAAGAATATGAGAATAGACTGTAAAAAGTCGATAACTGATCTTAGAAAATGGGGCATGCAAGAGGCTAGAGATTCCGGTTGATTTCTTGTGTGTTGCATCATTTTTTCAGGACATATTTTATGATGCCAGGAATGTGCACATTCACAAAGTAGTCCTTCCAGTCGATGTTCCTGATATTGAACCAAAAGTTCCTTTGCTCTTCTATCGACATTTCTAGGATCAGCTTTTCAGTGTTTGAGTTGTCAAACCTGTCAATGAGAGACCAAAACAAGTTAGCTACTCATCACTGCATCTCAGGATACTTTTGGTTGCATCTTACCATCCCTTATAAAACATATAGGGTTCATATATCTTGGCTAAGTGGAAGAAATGCTCCACTTTCCTCTTGCATTTCGTCTCAATACTTTTAGATAACTTGCAGTTATTTGAAACTTTATAAACCGAAGATCCTATTAGTTCACGCATTGTCATGTCCTGAATGTAAGAACTGAACTTCTCAGCCGAATAAAAAGACTTTATTCTCTCTAAGTCTATTTTGTTTCCTCTCTGATCATGTAAGGCAAAGTTGCTGAAGTGTTCATGAGAGTATCTAAACACATCATCGAACACTAGAGGATTGACAAGCGCTGATGATATGTGGTATACGTTAAGACCGGGTTTCGCTTCCTTTCCGTGCTTTGCCATGGCTGCTAAAGTCGCATTCACAACCATGTCAACTGGAACCTGTGTAGCACTCATGTCATATAAAGGGCCAATCATTTATATACTTACATATAACACACTAGTTCTATTCTAAAGAAGTTGAGTGATCGATTTAGTTACATACCACATCTATTACAGTTTGTGGATCCATGGAGAAACCTGGTAGCTGTCCTTTTCCATAAGAAAGGATTAATGGGTCTAGCATTCTGGTGGTTTGGAATGAGGACATTATAACCAATTAACAGCCTTTTAATGTAACCTTCTCTGCATAAAATAGTAACAAAAATGACAAAAGGGAGATAAGTGTTAAAAAATCCATCAACCTATTTCCTTGTATCCATCCAGGAAAAGGTTCCTTGGCAGTACTCTCAATGACACTAGGCCGCATAATGACCACAGGCACGTCTCCTCGATTGCTGTTGATCATCATCTCTCCCATAGCTTTGGTAAATACATATGTATTTTGCCATCCATAAGCTTTAGCCCTGAAAAATAGTTACACAGTATCAGGGACATATTTTGTAGGTTTATGGGTGGCCCAAGGAAAGTGTTCATGATAGTTAACCTTTCTAAACCCAAGTTCTTCATTTTCTGACCAAGTGTTAAATACTCATCGTTTGTAGAGCTTGTTACGATATTGGATGCCAAGTTAATCTCAGCTTCAATGTCCAACATAGGTAAGGATGACCTCTCAACATCAGATCTTGCTCTCTCCTCTGCTATACTATCTCCCATCTTGAATGGATTCTCAAACAAAACTCCTTCCCGTTCCCCATTGACATATGCTTAAAGCAAAGAAGAGATTACTAAATGTTTTAGCTGTTTATTTTTGTGCTCTAGTAAGATTGAGAGTTTTAGCTGCATATATACCAGTCGAGACATGCATGAAAACTTGAAGTTTCTTGCATAGTTTTGCAAAGCTCAAGAGTCTGTAAGGCCCCTTGGTGTTGGTGTTGAGTGCAACGTCGTACCTACAGTATCGCAAAGGCTTGTGTTACACAAAAAATAATCTTGACGACCTAGTGAGTACGGAAGTTGTGGTACTAAACCTTTCATCGAAACACGTATTAGCTGCGGAGTTCATCATCACATCTACTTCATTTACTATTTCAGCAGCTAAATCAACACTCATTCCTAATTTAGCTTCACAAACGTTTCCTGCTACTGGCACCAATTTCTTCATCATGAAATCTTGATATGATTCGCCGCAAAGTTGTCTTAAACTAAGGAATAGCTCAGAGTCTATGATCTACAAAACAACATAAGTTTAAACAAATGTCTCTTTATGCATTGACCAATGCTTATTTTCAAATTGCGTATTTTTAAGTTAAAGACATGTACTTCTCTTTGTAGTCTTTCCATTGCAGCTGCTTGATCGTCTGCCTTGATCAGCAGATAGATCTTCCCCACATTTGGCACTGACCGCAACATCTTTTCAATAAACACTGTAAGCACCAGTAGCGAAAAATTCTAGTTCCTTCGGACTTTTCTAGAGTCAAATAAATAACAAATAGTTTCAATAACTAGTGAGATCGATCAGACAGATCCAGTTACGTACCTTTGGCCAAAAACCCTGTTGCACCAGTGATGAAATAATTCTTTCCTTGAAGATACTGTGAAATTCCTATCCCACAGCGTCTTCCATAGTCTGCCTCAGTCAGAGGCTCCACTACTAGTGGTGTTTTGGCTGCTACGTCGTAATCTGTCTGCAGCACAGCCCTAGTAGTGTTCTTATTGGTCCTAGAGAACGAAACTGTAGTGGGAGAATTTGTAGTATAAAGAGCTCTCTCATTTTCTGTGGAACGGTTTTGGCCACTAGTACTACAATTTATCCTCTTAAAGCTTACACTAGTCTCAAGCTTTGGCAAAGAAGATCTTGGAAGGTTTAGGTGAAGCTTCTGCCTTGAAAATTTTTTCTCTATGAAAATGGATTCCATTGATCAAATAAGTTTGTTTGTAGCAGGATCAGGATCACTCAGGTCCTTATTTATAGATTGAAACAAAAAATAAGTACCCGGATTCAGGGATTCAGGGATTCAGATCCGGTGCTGCAACAGTTATTTGCAGCGATCCAAAACTACGTAATTTTGTTAAAGAGTTTATTCAGAACTACTTAGGGTTATAGTAAATAACATCAAAATGACGTCATTTTGTTGCTCACGGCAAATAGCTGCGCTGCATCGAATCCGAATCCCGAGTTCAAGCTTTAATGTGTACTAGTCACTAGTGACTTCTGCTGTGCAAGTAAATTTTTTTGTTTATATAAATAGAAAACATATAAAATAAAATTTATTAAAATAAAGTCAGGTGGCAATATATTTGAAGTTGTGAATAATATATTTATGAATGACTTAATTATAAGTATTAATAGGGGCAATATTAGAAAGTGAAATATGGTTACAAAAATAACCGTTAATAGATTGAATTAGGACTTCTTTCTTTAACACGTACTTCGCTATTTATGGATAATATCATTCAGAACCTATCAGAAGGGGAAAAGAGAGTCTTTCTGCATCACAATAATATCAATATTAGTTGAAACCCTAATTAAACCCATCACGGCATGTGAGAGTAGTTGTATCGATCAGACTTGGTGAACGGTCATTTTCACACATGAAGTTAAATTTGTAATTTTTTTTATAATGAATATATTACAAGTTCAACTCGAGCATTAATTACAATTGACTATGAAAACTATATCATTATATGATCAATCAATTACATGGTCTTGAACCAAACAATACTACACTACATTACCTTTGAACTCGAAACTATTACATGAAAAAGACTCCACACGGGGAGTAGGAATGAAGAATATAGAAAAAACCTCTTTCAAGAGAAGAAATATTGGTGAGACTATAATTTAAATTCATGACCTATACGAATGAAGAAATCCTTATCACTTGGACTGTCATCACCAAGAGGTACTCAAACTTGATGCTTGAGACGAGGGTTTGTTGGACATTTGGTGGTGGCATCATAACATAATCCAAACACAATAAGTCCAAGTATATATCACGGGCTGGCTTCATTAATTTCCCTATTTTTAATAATAATTCTTGATTGTTTCGGCAGGTGTTGAAATGTGCAGATGATACCAGCTAGCTTAATTAAATCAGATTGAATAGGACATATAAACGGTCGGGATGTTGTGGTTGGATCCCTCAAGTATGTAGGCTCATCTCATATATAACATGCACGCACGTATCAACTTGACTATATTGAGTTGATGGATTTATTGATCAATATTAATGAATACTCCATACTTCAATTTTTCAGAAATTTTAGCTTATATTAGAGTTTAGCATAAATTTCGGTTTATTTATAAGTTAATTTTGCAGTTTATAATTTATTTTTAAAAGTAATTTTTAAAATAAAATTAGAAAAATTTATACATTTATATTTCTGACCACAATCTTTTACTCCCTAATCCACTGCCTATAAGCTGTATTGTCATCTTGGATATACTGTGTCGATGTATCCATTGATTCTTCAGCATGTAGTTAATATAATGCAATTACGTAAGTGGTCTAATCCAACAATCTTCCTGTCTCAACTAAATTTTTTGTTTCTTTTGAACTTTATCCTTTTATTTTATATCTATTTTTATGAAGCAATTGATAGACATATATTAAAGTTTTAGGAAACTGTATGTAACTATGTGTAGGGAATGTATCATGTGGATCATCTATTTTGGTGAACTCATAAACCTCTCTTTTATTTGTTGATTGCACTTTTTCAATGCACCAGATTGCACCACGTCATTGCATTTGTCATATGCACATCACGCGCAAAACATATGCTCATTAATGTGTTGGCACAATCTGGTATATTGACGAATGTAAGAGAGGGTTCATGATACCATTAAAATAAATAAATCCACGTGATACAATTCCACTATATGTATACAGGAAATGTATCATGTGGATCCTCTCAATTTGGTGGACTCGTAAATCCCCTCTTGCGTCCGTTGATTGCATTTTTTGGACGCACCAGATTGTGCCAACGCATTAATGAAGCATGCGACTAGCATGTGTGCATTTGTCATGTGCACATGACAAATGCACATATGTGGCGCAATCTGGTGCGTACAAAAATGCAATCAACGGATGCAAGAGGGAATCTACGAATCCACCAAATTAGATGGGTCCACAGAATACAACCTCTATGTATATATAACCCTCGAATGACGTGAGAGGGAGAGTTACGGTCAATTAGTCAGAAATCAAATAAAGAGTAACGACTGTTTCTAGGAAAAAAGCATCAACACACCAGATCTAGTGAGGTACGTCATTTTGTTAAATTAATTGGGCATGTATCACGTGTAAGGATAGTTAATTGTGTCAACTTGTATCAGGCTAGTATGAGAAACAATAATTTCTTACTTTAATGATTGTGTGGTTAGTGGTAGGTAAGTATAGACGCATGTATGAAAATATAAGTAGATGAGCAATAAGAATTTGGGGATATGGGAACACAAAAAATCATGATTAGGTTCGATGGATACATCATAAATTAGTGCGATTAGAATAATAAACATAAACTATGGCGTTTGAAAACTTATACTAATACCTCACTGAGTTGGGTGATGTATTAGTATATGGAATGAAATATTGATATGTGAAAATTAGTATATGGAAGTGCCACAAAAGTTCATTGAGCAATAATTATTCGATGCTTTCAAGTAGGGGTTCCAGTTCTAATAGGTGAGTAATTATGTAATACTCCCTCCGTCTCATTATTAATGTCCCATTTTCTTTTTGGGTGTCCCAAAATCATCTTCCCATTTCTAAAACTTACCATAAATGAACATGTCTTCTTTAGTTTTCCACCACATATTTCTCCTCTCTCTTCCTTTTTCACCACTTATTATCTATCAAATCACATTTTTTCTCTTTCCTTACCACACAACTATCTTTTTTAATTAATTTTTCTTTCATTCCTTAAAAACAGTGCAAAGAACCAAATGGGACATAAATTATGGGACGGAGGGAGTAGTACGTAATACTCTCTCCGTCCCGCTTTGTTTGTCCAAAAGCACAAAATGCACGGTAATTAAGATAGAAAGAAGGTATAAAATATGTGGTTGAGAATAAATGATTAATAAGTAAATGAGTAAAAAATAGAATGTGTGGTTGAGAATAAAGAAAAGTGGACAAACTTAAAGGGACACCTAAAATGGAAAGTGGACAAATATTATGAGACAGAGGGAGTAGTAAATTAAACCAAATCCGGTTTTCATACAACTCGAACCCCAACAACAGTAATGAGCTTACGTGTAGGTGAGTAAGTTATAGGAAGTGCAACAAAACCATATTTCATTTCTATATTATATCGTAACAGTAAATTAAACGAAAATCCTATTTATCATTTGATAAAGATGATTATTGAGATTGACGAATATATAAGTATACATGAAATAACTGACTATTATAGTAAATCAAAATTTAGCATTTTTGTATTCATAATAGCATAATTGGGGTCCATACTAGCATTGACGACTGTCCATCATAATTATTGACAGTAATAATTGTCCTTCACGTTGTACCTAGAGATGCACATCGGGTCTGGCCCGGACCGGATTTGGTCGGTCCAAGTCGACCCGATGACTCGGAAATACTTAATATAATGGATCGGATTTGGTCGGTTCGGGTCAAATCCCGTCCGGTTGCGGGTCGGACCGAAAAACTCGATTTCTATTTTTTTGCTTATATTTAAGTTTTTAATATTGAGTATTATATTAATATTATATTTTATCTATGTAGGATTTTGTTAAAGAAAAGACATTAGTTTAGTTGAATCAAGTTAGGTTAATACTAGGTAGGTTGTGGGTTCGACTATGGATTTAGAATTATTTTTATTTGTTATAAAAATATTTTTTATTTAAATTTATAAATAATCTGGTCCAAAGTGGACCGGACCAAATGAATCCGGTCTGGACCGAGACCGAGCCGAAACGAAATTTTCAAAATATATGATCCGAGGACCGACCCGTCTGGTCCGGTCCGGTCCTGATTCCCGGTTCAGATGAATTTTCTGCATCCCTAGCGACTAGCTGTATTACTGGCAATAGTAACTGCCCATTATGATTATATTTGATTCATCTAATGCATATATATATATAGAGGTTGTATCATGTGGATCCATCCAATTTGGTGGACTCGAGGATTCCCTTTGCATCCGTTGATTGCATTTTTTGGATGCACCAGATTGCGCCACGTATGTGCATTTGTCATGTGCGCATCACATGCGCATCACATGTGCATCACGTGCAAAACACGTGCAAGTCACGTGCTTCATTAATGCGTTGGCACAATCTGGTGCGTCCAAAAAATGCAATCAACGGGTGCAAGAGGGGATCCACGAGTCCACCAAGAGGATCCACATGATACATTTCCTATATATATTCCTATAAAAATATAAATGAAATGGATACGTACTTGGACATAAAATTGATAAAACTATAAAGTATATTAACAGATGTGCTATTTATTACTAAGATAATCTGATTCACCTATTGTTATTTTTAATATTTTTTCCAGATAAATGAGTTTGTGGTTAAGATTTGAGAGTCACACCAGTTGTCTACGCTACTTAGCTAGTTGTTTCCACTACGGTGTCATCCAACTAATTTCAGTTAGATATATTTATTTCATTCCTGTTATTTTTTTAAACGCTCCGTTGTGTTTTACATTGAATATTTGTCATTTTTATTTAATTTATATTGTTTAAATATTTTATCATTTATTGAATAAGAGGTTTGCTTAGCATCGATATCTCAATATTTTGATCCAATTTGGAACATACTTATGGAGCCACTAATGGGCTTCTGAGCTCTGGCAAAAAATGGGCCGATATTTTTTTAACGGGCCACTACTCGTAGCCTCTCTGAATCACAATCTCTTCTTGCCCAATCCTGCAATCAGATACTGCCACGTCACCCCTCTCCAGTCCCGTCGTCTTCTCCGTTCCATTTCTCTCCTCATATATTCGACTGCGACCCCTCTGTTAACCCTACCTATGCTTCTTTGTCAACCGCTTACCCTACGCACCATTACAAGACAAAAAGCGCGAAGACGTTAACGTACGCCTCTAGTCTTTCTAATATCAATGGCGATTTTGACACCTGGCGTGCTTTCCAAGATACTCGACCACGCCGACGACAGGAACTATAAAGTCATCGGCGAGCACCGGATGACCGTGGCGTACGGAGGTGAGAGGTTTTACTTAAATTATCCGATTCGGAGCATGCGGTGTACGCTTCTTTAGCTGATGAGGATTTGAATTTTGTTATTGTAGATAAGATTAGGTTAGGCCAATTTGTTTATATGTGGATGTTTAAGTTAGGGAAGACTGTGCCGGTGATTAGAGGAATTAAGGTTGTGCTGCAGGAATTTGATTTCAAGTGAATTTTTCACCTCTGCGGATTTTGAGTAGAAGAGTCCTTAAGGTAGAATTGGTGCTAGATAAGAAATTGAAGGTCCTCAGTTAGTTTGGTTTGCAGATGGATTTAATATATTAGAAGTTGAAGCTCAGGTTCGATATCGTAACAGGTGCTAATTTATTGCAAGCTTTGGTAAGAGATTCGTTGGGTATGTGATGAGTAACAATATCAGTGACATAACAAGCTAGTTTGATCAGTTACCCTGTCTGAGGATGTTGTTGATCCCCAGGAAGATGCCTTATCCTTTTTGGCAGAAGCGCTAGATGCATTCTTTGTAAGCATCTTCATTCCTCTACAGGACTTCATATGTGAGTGCAAATTCTCTGGCTTAAAAGCCTTACCACAGCCTGTATTTGGACCCAAAAATTTTATTATCAAGTTAACAAACTTTTTCCTTTACAGATTGATGATTCCGCGATACAATATCTGAATTACGAACACATACAAATAAGGGTGGACTTACGAGCAAGTTGGGAAACTGAGTGGCCTGTAAGTTCCTGGAAGTGGTTTAAGATCAGTGAACTCGCTGCTATCTCTGCTTTTAATCTTGTTCCCGACCTGAAAGAAGATTTTTCTGTACAAGCAATGGTGTCGCATTACTCAAGTAGGGATGCCATTAATGCACGACTTCGTTGTATCTTATGGCCAAATATGTTTCTGTACATGATTTAGCCTTTTAATTTTTAAAACTGAATATATTTTTATATTTATGTTTAGCGATTGTCTTTTTCTAGACCATTGGAACATGGTGCTATGATTAAAAATTTCATTAATTTAACTAGGCAGTTTTCCCTTGGATGTCCATTTTTTAAGTGAATTCTCTCTTTGCAGGCCCATTTAAGATCAACGATGTTCCACTACGCCGTGTAAACCGGTCTTATGTAATTGCAACAACTACCAAGGTTGACATATCAGGAGCTGATGTTTCAAAGCTGGATGACAAATTCTTTGCCAAATCAATTGAAAAGAAGAAAAAGAAGGGCGTAGGCGAGTTCTTTGAAGCAGAAAAGGAAGTAAGAATCCAATAACTGAATCTGAAGTCCACTTTCCTTTCATTTCCTTGTTACCAATCAGGCACTAAGATCATCTACGTTAAAATGATGCAGGAAAAAGTCTTCACTTCCACAAGAAAAGAAAGATGAGCAGAAAAATGTTGACACACCGATCATAAAAGCCATCGAATCTGTTCCAGAATTGAAGGCTTATGTAGCTGCAAGATTTTCACTGAAGGCAGGCATGAAGCCTCACGAGCTTGTGTTTTAATATCCCCGCTTGGGAGCTGTATTGGCATACCTACATACACGCGCAGAAACATCTTTCTCTTTTCATGTCCTTTAAATACTGTTTTGAAAGATTATTCATGGAAATTGCACATCTCTTATAGTATCAAGCATAGTATTCACGTCGTCGCCCAGTCGACGACTGGACGACGACAAGTCGTCCCGGCGCAAATATGTTCCGTCGTCGAGCTCGCCAGGACGATCCGCGGAAAAAATTCTTTAGGGTCCGCGGATATGTAAATTAATTTTAAAAATACATCCTAAATTACGAAAAATTGTAATAAAATATACCCAAAAATCACTAATTAATTTATTTTTATAATATATCAGTATTATTTCAAGCTAAATAAATATTTTTTTACATATTAAATACATATTACGCCGCAACGCCATGTATCGTCTAGACTGTCGCCATATCGACTAGACGGCTTGGCGGTAGATTAACGCCGTGATTCGCCGAGGCGCCGTGAAAACTATGGTATCAAGGCGCAAGCTAAAATTTACATCAAAGAATAAACTTATTTTATGAACCAATTAATCATGCCAAAATTTCCAAGCCGGGTCATGATATACATAAAAGTAAAACATGCTATATCTGATTATCCCTACTACTATGTTCTGCTGTGACAGTACACATACCTTTTCTCATGATATACATAAAACATGCTATATTTTATTATCCCTACTATTATGTTCTGCTGTAACAGTACACGTACCTTTCTTCTGAAACCGAAAGGGATCCTATTGATATACATAAAGCTAAATTATAGTTAATATTGCAAAGCGCAATGGGCAATACCATCAGTCAAAATTTTGAAGCTTCACGGCCAAGAATTGAAATAGCATGCTCAGAAAGTCCAACCAAGCTTTAATGCGTATAAATTCAAGGCCAGGGGATTTCTCCTTCTTCAAGTTCATCTTCGCCTAAAGTGCTAAAATCAATATTATCTGGTAGGTCTCCAAGAAAGTCACAATCGAAATCAAGAAACTCATCAGGATTCACTTCGGCCAATAGATCTGAGTACGCATCTATAAGAACCTGCTCAAATTCCAAATCTTCAAGATTTGAATCAGCATTAGTCTCCACTTGGCAGCTCATATGTGGATCAGCAATAGGTTTTCCCTCTATTTCAACATGATTAGATATTTAGATTTGGGATGCATGATGAGGTCTACTACATGAGGCTCCAATGAATTCCCATTCTCTTCTATTTCCTCCTTGAAAGTAACACCTTTTTGCAGACTTATCTGCTCACTCTCGAGATTCGGATGTTGTCTTTATGGATAAAGATCCCTAACTTTGATCACCTCAAAGTCAAAGTTGTGCGAAGGCAAAAATACATGAATAACTGGATGCTCCAGAAGAGTTACATTGGCTAATTGTTCTTTTATTGGTGCTTGTACATCCAACTCATAAAAAGGTGACTCACGGCCCTGCAGGAAGACAAAACAGTAAGTAACTAAAACATATTAAACTAGGTTCACATCAATAGGAAGGATAGGGCTATCAAAAAATAGAAATGATAGGAGCAATGAAGACCTTTGGATATTTACGGATAACAAGCTTCAGGTCGTCAATCGACTCTTTTGAATACTGTCGTAGCTTCTTTTTTTAGAAAAAAAATGGACAGTGCCAGCAATTTATTAATTTTGATTCAAATAGCCTGAATCATGGCTAATACATGAAAATGACTGAGCATGATCCTCAAGCGCCAGTGATGAGTTATAAAACCCCACCACTTAAATAGTGTGTAGAGGTGCATTTTCATTAATGCTGAAATGATACAAATAACATATCTACTTAAAGGCAATGGACCTACGGTTGCTGAAGTCTGAAAGTATGATGTTTTCATAAAATAAAGATGCTTGCGAAGAACATACCCATGGTGTACAACAGAAACTTCAGTGGAATGAAACCGCCATTCAATAGTCCAGTAGATTATCTTGTTCCTTCAACAAATTTTAATTCAAGCATTAGATCCACAAAAAATGACAAGCTCATTTACTTACGAAGATTCATGCATTCTACTCAAGGAGCTAGTAAAAGCATGTGTGCACCTAAATTTGTCGCTCATAAACTGAATCTTGAAGCTTAAAATCAACAGATGCAGCTGGCAATGAATAGATATACATTATATATTCGTATCTAGCACACAAAATGACTCTCATTTGAGAACAAATTGTGTCAACATTAAACCAATCTAAACATTCATATCGTTCACACTCTCTACCTACATATCATTAATTCCATTTTGTATTCAACAGGATAATAATCATAACGGATACCTATATTATTCCACAATAATTCACACCCAATATGATCAAGGAGCCTAAAGATTTGAGAACAAAGATAACCAACTGCATAAATTTATTTTAAAAAGAGAAAACACACATACTTTTGATCAAGTCGAGACTTATTTTTATCCCTCCTTGTCATTCCATTAGGAAGAAACAAGATTTTGGTACGTCTATGGTATGCAGCTGATCTCAGGTTTTTCAGAGGATACAGGAATTGGAAGTGTTGATAACCACAAATTTGCATTCTTGCTCTCTTGGCAGAATCAGCAACCCTTTTAACATCCTCAAGCAAGTTATAGTCTGAAGTAACAAAAATGCACTCATTAACAGCAGCATAAAATGCAAACTCTTTCACAGTAACATAAACTTGGCAATGAAGTACGAGAACCAAGCATAAGAACACTTTCCAATAAATCTTAAGTTCCGTCCAGCCATGAACAAACAAAGATAATCATTACAATGTCACCAACACTCAATAACAAATATAAACAGCAATCCACAATCCTCCGAATCAAAATTCCCCTATCGAATTCAATCACTTCTATATATAAACTCAATCACACACATTCTTAATGAAAAAGTCAACTTTAAAATCAACAGCAGAAGGAAACCTGAGATGAGTTGTTGATCATCAAACTCCGTTGGTCAACGGAGTGTGGAGCTGCGGAGTAGAGAATCTGATTTTGGTCAAAGAGGTTTTAGGGTTTAAGAAAAGCTTAGACGAAGAAGAAGAAGAAGGGTGCAATTGTAGCATATAGAAGTATGGGGGCTATATGCAAGGTTTAAATACTTTGAGGGGTCATTTGGTAATAAAAAGTAATTATAGAATCATTACTTCCAACCCAATAATTCGACCAAGTTTGAGCAGCCCAATAAAATTTTGGCCAAGTCTTCTTCTCCAAGCCCACGTATGATTTTTGATTTTTTTTGCTTCATGATTTTTCTTAAAAGTATTCGACAAATCTCATACTTAAGGCGGAGATATATTCGAAACTTTTCTAATACTGCGTCAAAATGATACATTTAATTAAAATTACTTAGTTTTAATTTGCTGGAAAACTTTTATTGGCTGAATGGTGCCCAATCCCATACAATCATTAAGTGAGAAACAATAATAACTAGTCAAAGAGAGACAAGAAAGATGCATATGCCATCTTCATAATTGATTGACAATATATTGTGACACCTCAATAATACATTGCCAAAATAGAACAAAACTCATACAACTAAAAAAACCACACTTTTAGGGTCGCTAGCATTTTGTAGGGCAGCTGGTGTAAACATAATCATGTGCACTTTAATTCACTACTCAATTAACAGTACACAATAATTACAAGTATGTACACTTATATGAATATGATCGTCCTTTTTTGTGCGACTATCTGTCTTGTCACCTTATTTGTTTAGGAGTTTGAATCATTAACTAAGGTTTGAAAATGGTCTCATCTTATCTCATCTGCATGACTGCATCGTTCACAAGAATTCAGAACTGTTTCTAATATGTTACAGTGTTGTACAATGAAGCTTCAATGAATGAATTGGTCAGCATTACTGATTTGGTAGGTATATGTGAGGATGTTGTTATGGTTGGTGGAGGTGTCTTCAATGGTATACGTACCAAATAGTGCTAATGAAAGCAAGCTATTTATTTCATTCTACCAACAATGTACTTATTGTGGCAACTAGTCTACAATCTTATCTTCCGCATTTACATATTTATTTTCTTTGCCACAAAAAAATAAAATGGTTATTGAACACCATTTGTTTATGAAACCCTAAATCCTGACAAAAGCTGCTGGATTTAGATTCTTAGCAGCGATGATAATTTAAGGTTGAAAATCAAAGATGCTATGTCAATGGTTAATGCATGTCCATCTTGCAATATTAAATTTATGGATCTAGGGTTAAAAAAGAAGATTATGTACATGTATTTAATATATGTAAGTGTTTACTTTTGCCCTTGGGTGTATTGTGTATGTATTATTAGGGTTTTATAAAAACGTTTTGATAAATTGATTGTCCGTATCCATATTATGAGAGCATTTAACTCAAACAAGAAACAAGCTTGCATTCATTTGGTCTTACATAGGGTGTGGCATTCAAAATTCTAAAGAGACACATGTTGATCAACTCAATATAAGAATTTGAGAATAGACGTGTACTGTAAAAAGTCGATAACTGATCTTAGAAAATGGGGCATGCAAAGAGGCAAGAGAGCATTCCTGTTGATTTATTGTGAGTTGCATCATTTTTTCAGGACGTATTTTCTGATGCCAGGAATGTGCACATTCACAAAGTAGTCCTCCCAGTCGATGTTCCTGATATTGAACCAAAAGTTCCTTTGCTCTTCTATCGACATTTCTAGGATCAGCTTTTCAGTGTTTGAGTTGTCAAACCTGTCAATGAGACCGAACCAAGTTAGCCATCGGATGTATACGCTACTTTTTATTGCATCACAGGATACTTTTGGTTGCATCTTACCATCCCTTATAAAACATATAGGGTTCATATATCTTGGCTAAGTGGAAGAAATGCTCCACTTTCCTCTTGCATTTCGTCTCAAGACTTTTAGATAACTTGCAGTTATTTGAAACTTTAGCAACCGAAGATCCTCTCAGTTCACGCATTGTCATGTCCTGAATGTAAGAACTGAACTTCTCAGGTGAATTAAAAGACTTTATTCTCTCTAAGTCTATCTTGTTTCCTCTCTGATCATGTAACGCAAAGTTGCTGAAGTGTTCATGAGAGTATCTAAACACATCATCCAACAGAGGATTGACAAGCGCTGATGATATGTGGTATATTTAGACCGGGTTTCGCTTCCTTTCCGTGCTTTGCCATGGCTGCCAAAGTCGCATTCACAACCATGTCAACTGGAACCTGTGTAGCACTCATGTCATATAAAGGGACAATCATTAATATACAGTTACATATAACACACTAGTTCTATTTCTAAAGAAGTTGGGTGATCGATTTGGTTGCATACCACATCTATGACAGTTTGTGGATCCATGGAGAAACCTGGTAGCTGTCCTTTTCCATAAGAAAGGATTAATGGGTCCAGCATCCTGGTGGTTTGGAATGAGGACATTATATAATTAACAGCCTTTTAAGGTAACCTTTCTACATAAAATAATAACAAAAATGACAAAAGGGAGATAAATGCTAAAAAATCCATCAACCTATTTCCTTGTATCCATCCAGGAAAAGGCTCCTTGGCAATACTCTCAATGACACTAGGCCGCATAATGACCACAGGCACGTCCCCTCGATTGCTGTTGATCATCATCTCTCCCATAGCTTTGGTAAATACATATGTATTCTGCCATCCATAAGCTTTAGCCCTGAAAAATAGTTACACAGTATCAGGACATTTTTTGTAGGTTTATGGTGGTCCAAGGAAAGTGTTCATGATATAACCTTTCTAAACCCAAGTTCTTCATTTTCTGACTAAGTGTTAAATACTCATCGTTGTAGAGCTTGTTACATTGGATGCCAAGTTTCTCAGCTTCAATGTCCAACATAGGTAAGGATGACCTCTCAACATCAGATCTTGCTCTCTCCACTGCTATACTATCTCCCATCTTGAATGGATTCTCAAGCAAAACTCCTTCCCGTTCCCCATTGACATATGCTGAAAGCACAGAAGAGATAACTAAATGTTTCATTAGCTGTTTTTTTTGTGCTCTAGTGAGAGCGAGAGTTTTAGCTGAATATACCAGTTGAGAAATGCATGAAAACTTGAAGTTTCTTGCATAGTTTTGCAAAGCTCAAGAGTCTGTAAGGCCCCTTGGTGTTGGTGTTGAGTGCAACGTCGTACCTACGGTATTGCAAAGGCTTGTGTTACACAAAACATAATCTTGACGACCTAGTGAGAGTATGGAAGTTGTGGTACTAAACCTTTCATCGAAACACGTATTAGCTGCGGAGTTCACAATCACATCAACTTCATTTACTATTTCAGCTGCTAAATCAACATTCATTCCTAAATTAGATTCACAAAAGTTTCCTGCTACTGGCACCAATTTTTCATCATGAAATCTTGGTATGATTCGCCGCAAAGTTGTCTCAAACTAAGGAAAAGCTCAGAGTCTATGATCTACAAAACAACATAAGTTTAAACAATTATCTCTTTATGCATTGATCATTGCTTATTGCAAATATTTTCAAATTGCATATTTTAAGTCAAAGGCATGTACTTCTGTTTGTAGTCTTTCCATTGCAGCTGCTTGATCGTCTGCCTTGATCAGCAGATAGATCTTCCCCACATTTGGCGCTGACCGCAACATCTTTTCAATAAACACTGTAAACACCAGTAGCAAAAAATTCTAGTTCCTTCGGACTTTTCAAGGGTCAAATAAATAACAAATAGTTTTAATATCTAGAGAGATCAGACAGATCCAGTTACCTTTGGCCAAAAACCCTGTTGCACCAGTGATGAAATAATTTTTTCCTTGAAGATATTGTGAAATTCCTATCCCACAGCGTCTTCCAGAGTCTGCCTCAGTCAGAGGCTCCACTACTAGTGCTGTTTTGGCTGCTACGGCGTAATCTGCTGCAGCACAGCCCTAGTAGTGTTCTTATTGGTCCTAGAGAAACGAAACTGTAGTGGGAGAATTTGTTGTATAGAGCTCTCTCATTTTCTGTGGAACTTTTTGGCCACTAGTACTACAGTTTATCCTCTTGAAGCTTACACTATCACAAGCTTTGGCAAAGAAGATCTTGGAAGGCTAGGTGAAGCTTCTGCCTTGAAAATGTTTTCTCTAAGAAAATGGATTCCATTAGAGTCTGTTTGTAGTAGTCTCAGGATCAGGTCCGTATTTATAGATTGAAAGAAAAATAAATACACGGGTTCAGGCTTTAATGTGTTTTCTGCAAAACTAATTTTTATAATTGAATTAGGGTTTCTTTGCATTAGCTCACCGGTAGGCCTAAAGCAAGTTCATTAAATTTCAAATAATATACTAACAATGACTACTTCTTTCACACTTACTTAACGCTAATTATGGATAATATCATTAGAACCTATCAAAAGGGGAAGAGAGAGTGTTTCTTCATCACCATAATATCAGTATTTTCGAAACCCTAATTAAACCCATCACGGCCATGTGAGAGTACTTGTATCGAGATTTCAGACTTGGTGAAAAGTCATTTTCACACATGAAGTTAAACTTGATGCTTGAGACGAGGGTTTTTTGGACATTTGGTGATGGCATCATAACTAATCCAACAAATAAAGACCAAGTATATCACTTGCCTGCTTCTTTGATTAATTACCCTGTCTTTTAATAACAATTCTTGATTTTTCTGCAGGTGTTGGAATGTGCAGATGATACAGCTTAATTAAATCAGCTTGATAGGATGTGTATAAATGTTCGGCATGTAGCGGTTGGATTCCTCAAGTACGTAGGCTTATCTCATATATAACATGCATGCACAATTGCACATATCAGCTTGACTATACTGAGTTGATGGATTTATTGATCAATACTGTATTAATGAATATAATGCAACTAAGTAGTCTAGAAAAGGAAATGGTCAGGCAGGTCTACTGATCCTGCCGAATTTTGACTTAAACTTTGTAGGTAAAGATTTGGTTTGCCCTCCTAAAAGGTTAGTTTTTGGTACAGAGGTAGGGGATCATGAGTTCATCTACATTCATACAGATTAATTCTTTGTAATTTACCTTTATCAAAAAATCTAAATTTATTGTTTTACTTCATTTTTAAAGAAATTTTAGCTTATGTTAGAGTTTAGCATAATTTTTGGTTTTTGTTTTGCCTTATTACAAAATTCAACTTTATTATTATACTTCATTTTTTCGTTGATATATCCATTGAGCTCTCTTTAGCATGTAGTTAATGTAATGCAACTACGTAAGTAGTCTAATGGTGTGTTTGATAAATGTGGTGTGATATGATATTAATAGCTGTGTAGCCTGTGTTGTCACTCATGCTTCATTTAATTCCATCATCTACCTAAAGAGGTACACTTCAGCTTTCCTTATAAGGAAATATTACCTTTATTTCCGAATCAAAAAATTCACAACATGATGATATTTGGAAAAGCTGTGTGAAACGACAAACTATAAGAACAACTTGAAATAACTATGCTCAAAGGTCTGTCTCAGTTGCATATTTCGATCCAATTTGGAACATACTTGTGTACCCACTAATGGGCCTCTAAGCTCTGGCCACAAATGGGCCTCTAAGCTCTGGCCACAAATGGGCCGATGGTTGGAGGCGTTATTGGTACCGAACACTTATCCTACGCCCTACGTATGTTTCTTTTGTCAAAGGCTTATCCTACGCACCATTACAAGACAAAAAGCGAGAAGTTAACG
Source organism: Sedum album (assembly GCA_006409495.1). Lineage (NCBI taxonomy): Eukaryota > Viridiplantae > Streptophyta > Magnoliopsida > Saxifragales > Crassulaceae > Sedum > Sedum album. The sequence goes on along the minus strand of QZGG01000182.1, from coordinate 139,921 downwards.
TACGCACACTAGTCTTTCTCATATCAATGTCGTGCTTTCCAAGATACTCAACCACGCCGGCGACAGGAACTACAAAGTCATACGCGAGATCCGGATGACCGCGGCGTACAAAGGTAAGAGATTTACTTGAAATTCTCCGGTTCGGAGCATGCGGCGTACGCTTCTATAGCTGATGAGGATTTGAATTTTGTTACTGTAGTTAAGATTAGGTTAGGCCAATTTGGGTATATGTCAAGGTTTGAGTCAGAAAAGGCTGTGCCGGTGATTAGAGGAATTAAGGTTGTGCTGAAGGGATTTGCTTTCAAGTGAATTTTTCCGCATCTGCGGATTTTGAGGATGAAAGTGTAAGGTAGAGATTGGTGGTAGATAAGGAGTTGAAAGGTCCTCAGTCAAGTAGTATGTCAGTACAACTGATTACGCAGCTTTCGTTTGGTTTGCCGATGGATTTATTATATTGGAAGTTGAAGCTCAGGTTCGATAATGTGTCTATCTTAACAGGTTCTAATTTATTGCAAGCTCTGTTAAGAGACCTAGAAGTTATATAATACGTTGGGTACATGATGAGCAAAATCTCAGTGACACAACAAGCTAGTTTGATCGGTTACCCTGTCTGAGGATGTTGTTGATCTCAGGAAGATGTGTTATCCTTTTTGACAGAAGCACTAGATGGATTCTTTGTAAGCATCTTCATTCCTCTACAGGACTTCATATGTGAGTGCAAATTCACTGGCTTAAAAGCCTTACCACATAGCCTGTATTTGGACTCATAAAATTTATTATCCAGCTAACAAACTTTTTCCTTTACAGATTGATGATTCCGCGATACAATATCTGAATTCTGAAAACATACTAATAAGGATGGACTTACGAGCAGTTGGGAAACTGAGTGGCCTGTAAGTTGCTGGAAGTGGTTTAAGATCAGTGAACTCGCTGCTATCCATGCTGTCCCCGACCTGAAAGAAAGCTTTTTCTGTACAAGCAATGGTGTCGATTTCTTATGGCTTTCACTGTAAGAAAAGCAATATTTTGAATAAAAGGCATACCTTGCTGTTTGATGCTCCCCCTGGTTACTTGGATCCACCTTGTCTATTCTCGAACAAGCATCAGTAGGCAAAAATTTCTTAATGCAGTTATGTCTAAGTTCCGTCACTGAATCCTTGGTATCGGCAGCGCGGCATGTGATCAGATTATTCAGAATAGTCGATACTGCACTCTGGCTCTTACTCCTCCCATGCCCATGTGCAGCTGGCTGAAGTGAAGTTGACATATGACGCAGCACTGTAACAAAAAACGAAGCATTCTCTACTTTTCCGGTTCTCTTGATCGGCTGTGTCTGTTTAGGTATTATGCCCAAGAGACATAACTGTCCGCCATCCATCATACCATTAGGCCAGTCCCCATGCAATGCTGCGGTTTCCCCACTCTGCCTACCCTGCTCCCCCAAGTACTCCATGAAAGCTGATGATTATGACCCAAATTACTAAGATGAAGGTAGTGGTTTTACTTAAGGTTGGATCCAGAGATTCAAGAGGACTGAACACACCTTGAAACTTGATTTTGTTTTTATTTTGGTTCCACTGGTGCCATGTTTTTCTGTTGAATAGTTGTCCAGTCTGAGAGACTAAAGAACAAAAAATCTGTATGGCCTATTGTTTGGAGCTTACAGTGAGTGACAAATGGAGAATGCTATCCCAAACCCCATAATGACCAGACCTCACATTTGAGTACTCCAAAAAAAGATGCTAAATAGCTAAACTCCAGTGTCTTGTTGGAGTTTTCATATGCTGCAATGTCTTATCTGTCACCAACACAGTAGTTACATTTAGGGCATCCGCACTCGTTGAGGAAGTTCTATCTCGTTGAGGAATTTCTCGATAAGGAATTCCTATTACTATTCATCAAACAGTAATAGCAATCTGCACATTTTATGCACCCATCACTATCTCGAGGAGATATTTCTATTACTATTCACATTTTAAGTTCAACTTTTTAAAATTTTGTTTTGTTAAGTTTTGTTGTTTTGTTAAGTACATCAATTAAACTTAATAAATTATTTAAACATCAAATTAAAAAATAAAAATGACATTACATTACATTAAAAATAAAAATGACATTACATTAAAAATAAAAATGACATAACATTAAAATATAATCAAATAAAAAACTAATCATCATGTTGAGGACGGTAATAATCTGAAAAGTACGAATCATTTTCATTGTCGTTGTTGACATCATCTTCCTCTTCCTCACAACGTTTCATAATATTAGCCTTTCTCTTTGAAAAATATTTCTTGGATTTTGGAGTCATCATTTCTGTATTCATTTCCATAATTCTGGACTCTTCAGCTTTTTCTTGCATTCGGTGAGTATGCTCCATTTGTTTCTGAGCAAGCTCCACTTGCATTTGTTGGATAGCCAATGCTTTTTTTTTGATTTTCAGCAATGGCATGTAAAGCATCACTATAATTATTTATTGAAGTGACGGTTTTTTTACCTTTTCTCCTTGCTTCTTTCGCCGCTTTCACTCCGGATGGTCTCACCGGACTAGATGGACTGATGTAAGAATTTTCAGGTGTAGAAAATATCGGTTCTTCATGGACTTCTTCCATAACCGGACTATTATCTTGATTATATGTCGGTGGAGGAATTGTTTCCGTAGGTGCAAATGTTGGATGTGACTTAACTTCTTCCCAACATTCAAAATGTATGAATGTCTTTTTCTTTTTTGCGACATACATAGTTTGAGCTTTTCGTATCTATCAATCCGAACAATAAAATAAATTACACTTGATGAAATTTAAATTGATAATAATTATGTAGAATAAAATAATTAAAAGGGATACCTCATCTTGTGCATTACCGCCGGATTCCGGATTCCTTCTTGCATATGCAATGCATGACGCCCAATAAGATAAATTCGGTTTTAACTTAGGAAATCGAGAAACAAGGGCGGTTTGAGATCTTGAATCACTATTAATTATTTCATCCTCACGCATAACCCAATTTGATTGAAAGTCGGTGTGAATTTTTTCCCACAACTTGTCAGTTCTCTGTCTATTGCCGCTAATTGGATCGATCGATTGACGACAATATGAAATGCACAATTGCACATCTTCAGACATAGACCAATTGCCCGACATATTAGAAGTGTAAAAGAGTGGAATTTATGAGAAGAGTGGAGTATTGAATATTTGTGTGATTTTAGATGAATATGAGTGGTAGATTTATAGATATTTTTTAAATGTGTAAAATATAACTTTTTAAATATTTTTTTCGAATTTTTTACTGTTTATTAATTATAATCTCGTTTGAAATAAATCTGAGCCATTAGATTCAATCCACAGACCAGATTCATTTCCCGTTGAAATCTATCCGTTGGATCGAACGGATCTCTCCTCCATCTGCGTTTCTCTCTCTTCCTTTTTCCTTTCTCTCTCCTCGGAGATCGATCTCCATCGCGACCCAGACGAGATCGTCCTCGAGGACGTTCTACCTCCTTCGGATATTCCTCTCAACCGGTGCATTTGAAATTGACGAGGACGATCTCGGATTGAGATCGTTCTCAAATTGAGATCGATCTCCAACCGGTGCAGATGCCCTTACATTGTCACAAACAGTGCTCAAAATGATGTCATGTCATCTAAATAATATCAAAATGATGTGGTTTTAGTCTCTTAATATAATTGATGAGCAACTAAAGCTTATTCATCTCCATTCCAACTAGCCTTCATTTTGGGTCCTAGTGGCCCTTCTTGCCCCAACACCTCATCTGGCAACCCATCCACAAACTTCTCAAATTCTCTCTTAAGGCTCTTGAAAATCAACACTTTCTCCACAGCCTTGAGCTCATCTTGCATATTGTAGTTGATTTTGGGTCCCCATTGTCTAAAATAGTTTATCCATGGTGGCTCTACAATTCCCAAGTACACGGCCGAGATGATCTCAAAGTTTGCTCCAATGTCAAGGAAATTATTACTTTTCGCCATGTCGTTTCTGACCCCAATTCGCTTGTTCCCTTGTAAGACTAGGCCGCCATGGGGATAGGTTGCGTGCCCATTGCGCGAAGAGTATGCTATAGGCTTGTTTCCATTATCATACTCAAGTTCCGAAGGACTCACCCTTTGTCCTCCGCTATGTTGTCCGAAAAAAACGCTCTGTAACTTGCCATCTAAGTTATTTATTCTCAATGTGGTATGCTCCCAATCACCAACATGTGATCCTATTCTACCTAAATGGATGTTGAAAGACAAGAACCTAACTGTTGCCGGGCCATTGTACGGGTAGAAGAGCCAAATAGCGAGGTCAGTCACTGTGCCGCCTTGCATTGGCTTGACATGCAAGTAAGCCTTAGCAGACCTCAAATCACCTTTCATTATCTTGTCTCTAGCATTTCCATCTACAGGAAGGTCAAGCCAGAATGCTCCATCATTAGACCCACCCTGGGGAAGGTTCGACCCTGTTGGGTCGATTCTTACAGGGTTTGCCTCATTTCCTCGCTGGTAAAGCAGTGCTCCGTTGAAAAACCAGTCCATGGACGCAGGAAAGTAGTTTTCGTCCGGATGAAAATACACCAAAGGACCATAAGTTGCCATAAGTTGCTTGATTTGGACCATATGTTGCCATAAGTTGCTTGATTTGGTCCATATTCGGCATAGACGAATTAACTGCATTGCTGTTTTTCAAACAATATACCAAATTAGTATCCGATTTACCACTTACTGCTGCTTTGAATGTTCCGACAGGCACACTACGTGTCGTAGCGATCCCAACACTATTTTCCGATTTACCTTCAAAAAGATTGATCCCATTCTCCCCTTCTCCCCAAATCCAATCCCCATCTGACACTCTTCGACGAAATCAGACGAACGCAACGCACTTTGTCCAATGACGCATTTCAGGCATTGTTGTAACAATGTGGCCTAATGCCATGTACCCTTTTGGTGGCACAGGCTGCCAAACATATCCAACTCCATTCTGCTTCATCTTTGATTTTTCACTACTCCATAAGAGATTGTAACTCACCGGCTTCGCAACAGCTCCATTCGAATCATCCCTAACAGCTAGGACACGGCCTTGTATCGTCTGCTTATTGTCATGGATGTAATGTCCCAAAATGAAATACCCATCAGGCAATGTTGAAGGTTCATAAAACGTCGCACCCTGATCATTCGGCCCTCCTTCGTACGTCTCCCAGACCCGGTTCACCGACGAGCTTTGAGACACAATCAGGCCACCCAAATCAATACTCCCTTTCCCAAAACTCCATCCTGCAAAAAAACTATCAGAACACAAATTTACAAACAAATCATTTCAAGTGAACAAATCTACATCCTACACCACCTAGCTCGAGATCTGGGGTCTTCCTCGGAGGGTTATCCGCCGGCCGCATCCCCATAACATTCGACTGGCCGAAATCAGCGAATAATATCAACAACAACAATGCAATCAAATGCAACCAAACTATACGAATCAGAACATCTTTAGAGAATGTACAAGTCTGAAACATGTCTGAAACATCATTATATCAGTAGAACACAGAATGTCTAAAGAGAAGCGTGCAAGGAAGCAGCAGAGGATTGTCGTGTAAGAAATGATTGGCACAAATGGAATATGCTTGAAGCACTAGTAAAAGTTACAATGGAGTAAGTCACATTGTTCATTTACATAAATTCCATTTAAAGTGATGATTCAGGTGATTAAAATAAATTAAATAAATTTGATAGTAATTAATTGAGAAAAGTTTGTTGTTTGGTCAGCCGGATTTAGTGGATAAAGTTAATTTTAGGTGATATTAGCTGCAACTGCTACTCGTTCAGTTGTCAATAATACTCGTTCAATTCAACGCATTGTAATTTGTAGCATTTAAAATTAGCATTTTATTCAACAAAATAAATTTATTTTTTCTAGGTTGATTTATTTTTGGATTTCCAAGTCAAATAAAACAATTTCGATTGAAGTATATAAAATAGATTCTTGCTATTTATTTTATTGCTTCGAAAATTATGAAAACCAAAACATGGAAATATGGAAGAATGAATGTGTACAATTTTCAAATGAATTGAGAATGACAAATTTCAAACTCCTATAATTTTTAAAATGAAAATTTTCAAACTCCTATAATTTTTTTAAATGAATTGAGAATGAATACTTTAAAAATAATCATTAGTATAATTTGACCACATTTACTTTGTTCTAAAATTATTGGAAAATCTCATCTAAAATTGTATGAGAAAGTCCAAAACTTATTTTTTCCAGTATACACATTGACTTTATTTATAATAAAATAGATAATAATTTTTTTTCTAAAATGATTTCTATAAATGTGTCCTCCTAGTATTATAAGTACCATATCATACTCCTTAAATTTAAATTACTACATATTATTTCAAATAATAATATTCTTTTGAAGCTTACAGCAAAGAATATCAAATAAATACATTTATTAGTACAATCATTCATCACCATTCCAACTAGCCTTGTCTTTAGGTCCAGTTGGTCCTTCTTGCCCCAAAATCTCACTTGGCAACCCATTCACAAACTTCTCAAAATCTCTCTTTAGCTTGTTGAAAATCAATGCTTTCTCAACAAAATGGAGCACCTCCTGTAAATTGTAATTCACCTTAGGACCCCATTCTCTCATATAGTTCAGCCATGGAGGCTCAATGATGCCCAAATATTCGGCCGAAACTATTTCAAAGCTTGCTCCAATGTCAATGAATCTGTTACTTTTAACCATGTCATTTCTCAACCCAAATTGCTTATTGTTCCTTGAGGACTAGGCCTTCATGCGGAAACATGGCATGACCGTTGCGCGATGAGTATGCAATAGGCTTGTTTTCCCTCGCATACTCTAAATCCGGTGCACTAACCCATTGTCCCCCGCTATGTTCGCCGAAGTACACACTCTGTAACTTGCCATCCAAGTTATTGATTCTAAGAGTGACATGTTCCCAATCACCAACATGTGAACCTATTGGGTTTAAATTGATATCGGCGAATAAAACCTTGGCTCTCGCCGGACCATTGTATGGATAGAACAGCCAGATTGCAAGATCGGTCACAGTGCCCCCTAGCATTGGCTTGACATGCAAGTAACTATTAGCAGAAAACAAGTCACCTTTCATTACTTGTTCCTTGGCGCCTTCATCTAGAGGAAGGTCAATCCAAAATGCTCCATCATTAAACCCACCCTGAGGAAGGTTCGAGCCCGTTGGATCGATTTTCACAGGGTTTGCCTCATTTCCTCGTTGGTAAAGCATTGCTCCGTTATTGAAAAACCACTCCACAGACGAAGGTAAATATTCTTCGTCCTCGTGAAAATACACCACAGGTGCATATGTTGCCATCACAGTCTTGATTTGGTCCACATTAGGCATTGGCGAATTTACTGCATTGTTATTTTTCAGGCAATATACCAGAATGCTATCCGGATCACTTCGTATAGCTTTAAATGTTCCCACTGGTACACCTTGTGATGTTCCGGTCCCGAAACTTATATCCGATTTACCTTCAAACATATTGACACCATCCTCCCCTTCACCCCAAGTCCATTCCCCATCTGAACACTCTTCGACAAAATCAGAACGAACGCAACGCACTTTATCCAACGACGGCATTTCAGGCATGGATGTGACAATGTGGCCTAAGGCCATATATCCTTTAGGAGGCACTGGCTGCCAGACATATCCAACCCATTCTGCCTAATGTATGAATTCTCACTACTCCATAAAAGCTTGTAACTCACTGGCTTAGAAACTGCACCATTCTCGTCATCCCTGACAACAAGCACTCTGCTGTGATGTGTCTTGTTTTTAGGGTGAATGTAATGCCCTAGCATGAAGTACCTATCAGACAATGAGGATGGCTCGTAAAACTTAGCACCCTGATCGTTAGGCCCGCCTTCGTGTGTCCCCCACACTAGTTTAAACTTGGAGCTTTGAGTCACAACTAGGCCACCGAAATCAATAAATCCCTTCGCGAAATTCCTACCTACATATCAAAATGGTAAAACACAAAAATACTGAACTGAATCAAATCAGTACTACTGTGTCATTGACTCATTGTTAGAAAATATGATTTACGAAGCCAGCGAAAAGGCGTTAATTACCGACTGATGGAAACTTAGGAATGGAGGATGGCTGATGATCAAAAAATCTTTCCCACGGCCTGGCCGGAGCACGAACCCTATTGACTTTTGAATGGCCGAATGCAGTAAGTAATATTACCAAGCCAATTAAATGCAAGTAGTCTACATCTGTGGATAGTGAAACAAAGAATGAAACATTGTGAGAAATTCTTAGCAATGCAGAATGGCAAAAGACAAAGGTGCAAGGAAGTAGCAGAGAATTTTGTTGTCGTGACAATGATTAGTTAGTAAATATGAATTATTCTTAAAGAAATGATAATCTGATGATGATTTGTTGTCATAAAAAAGTTGTTACATTTTTAGTTGACTCATAATATATCAAATAAATTTTGAGAAAAAATGTCATGAAAAAAATAAAGAAAATCTTTGTTTCTTTAATTAGTTTCCCTTATTTTAAAAAATATATGTAAATCGAGCCAAATATGTTACATATACATACATAAATATATTCTTGATCACTAGTGCTATATATAAAAAAGGCATTTAATTCAACAATATGGGCTGTGATCTCTTGCAAGAATAAAATGATTGTATCTTATCAACACTATAAATGTAATATGTAAGCTGTTATAACTGTAAAAGTATCTCACGTTGCTGTCCAGTGTGATATCGCCTCATTTTTTGCAGCTAGGAATATTAACCTTCAAAGTGAGTAACATGAAAAATTAAATCGATGAGGAAAAATGAAATTTATTGGTCAAATAAACAGTGAAAAAATTAAAATAGATTTATTTTTATAACTTAATGTAACAATTACATATAGAAAATCAATTAAAAAGTAATAACGGACTCGATCAAAAAGTAATAATGAATGCAGAAATTTTAAGATGAAGTGAGACAGACAACTTTTGGAACAGGTAGAAAAACCAAACACCAACACTGATAGCTAGCGCCTAGGATTATCTAAGTGATAAAAGAATTTAACACCAGATAATCAATAGTGAAAAAGACAAACATTTTCATATCAATAAAAGCACTGAATGAGGAAATATTTTCATGTCTTGCAAGATATAATTTTGAAAAGGCTGAAGGAAAATATAGAAACCTGAATTGCTTCGATAACTTCAGAAATGTGAGACTATGAATCATTCAAAAATGAGACAAGTTACATGTCTTATATAACAGCTTACAGCAAATTGCAATGAAATATTAGTGGGGATTTTTTTACTTTTAGTGTAGTAGTTAAAAATGAGTATTTCATAAATTTGGAAATGAAATAATTGTTTTATACATGTGATAAGAATATCCAAACATTTCCATTTCCAAGATTAATTTGAAGAGAAAGCAATTTCTTCTGCTTATTTTAGCTAGTTCGCAATTTTATTTCCATCCATCAATGATTATCATTATCTTTTCAAGTAAAAATACTCAGCTGAGTCTCATTTTGGTGCTTATGTATAAACTAACAGGATTAAGTTCAGATGAGACAACGCCTTCAGTGAAAAACCTCTGACTTCTCTCTTCTTTTCTTCTTTGTTTTTTGATTCTCTTCTTCCGGCCACCTTGCTTAGGGGTGGAGGGAGGTCCTCCTCCCTATTGGGATGATGGTTCCTCAACTTCTACCCCTAGGCGATCCTTGCGTCTCCTTCATTTTAGCCGCCACCGCCGTTACTGCCGCCGTTGCCGCCTGGGTCGCATGCATGTGCCCGATCTTCCGATGGTTGCATGCATGTGTCCCGATCGCCTCGTATCGGCTTTGTTTGTTTATAAATAAGGTTGTATGCATGTGTCCCGATCGCCTCGGATCGGCTTTGTTTGCTTGTGTTTATGCTTCGTCTTTTATTTTGATGTTGCCGGTTAGGCACGTTGTGGAGCTATCTGCTCGTAATAAAGCATGGAGTTTCGCCATATGAAAGTCGTTTGTCTAGATGATGAACTAGACGCTGGTGGTATCGATGGTGATGGTGCCGTTTTCGGCCTGAGCTCTCAACTAGTTGATTAAGAGAAGACCAAAAATATAGTGTCGTCTCAATTATTTACCATCGTGTTGTTTCAGCTTGTAATCATGTTAAGGTTTTTACTCTTTTTCATGATTCAATGAAATGACCCACTTTTAATCAAAAAAAAAAGTTCAGATGAGACAACTATATATGTATGAAACAGTAAGACTTCATCTCATCCATTCATTTTATCAAATCAAACGGATGAGTATTAAAGCCAATTTTCTCAACTGCTCCCGTGTTTTCCGCATACTTGTCCCCTAATTTAATTAAAAATAAATTATTCACAACCGTTAGGTTATTAAAATCAACGTGTAATATCATGTCTTACCGTCTCACCAAATTCATTTGTCTCACAGGAACCCAACCCTAAACTAACAAATGACGGAAGAAATAAATAAATCACTCAAAATAACTTGCATGGTATAACTTTTATATTAATTTTCTATATTTAAAATGATAAAAGTAGGGGCACTAAAAATTCTTGATTTTAAAATTTATGAAATCACCGTTAAAATGTAGTTTCTTTGTCTCACATAAATTAAATATCCTCTAAGAAACTTACCCAAGAAATTAGCAATACTGACTAAAATGTTTTTACTAATTCAAAATATATTTTAATAAAACTGGATATTCCGTTTACAAAATAGTACGAATACTTATTTTAATCGTCAAGTAAATCTCACTCGTTAAATTATTATATATAAAAAACTGATACATCTCTCTCATTTTTTACAAAAACATCAATTAACCCTTGATCTTTTCCCTGCAACAATATAGCAAATTTACTAATAGTATAGTGAAGTGGGTAATTGTTTTAGTTACAAAATAGTATTGTATTATTAAACTAATATTGAATCTTACAATATATAGTTCCAAATAAATACAAATATATGACTACACTTTTTCATCTCCATTCCAACTAGCCTTCTCTTTGGGACCAGTTGGTCCTTCTTGGCCCAACAACTCATTTGGCAGCCCATTCACAAAATTCTCAAATTTCCTCTTAAGAGTCTTAAAAATCAACACTTTCTTTGCCTTGTTGAGAAAATCATGTAACTGGTAATTGAATTTGGGACCCCATTGCCTGAAATAGTTCAGCCATGGTGGCTCAATGATGCCCAAATGCCCGGCCGAAACTATTTGAAAATGTGCTCCGATGTCGATGAATTTGTCACTTTTCGCCATGTCATTTCGTAACCCGAATTGCTTACTGTTTCCTTGTAGGACTAGGCCTCCGTGAGGAAACATGGCATGACCGTTGCGCGATGAGTATGCGATAGGCTTTTTTTCGTTCGTATACTCTAAGTCGGATGCTTTAACCCATTGGCCACCGCTATGTGCACTGAAGTACATGCTGTCTAACTTGGAATCCAAGTTATTGATTCTAAGAGTGACATGCTCCCAATCACCAACATGTGAACCTCTTGGATTTAAACTGATTTGGGCTGCAAAGACCTTGGCTGTTGCCGGACCGTTGAACGGATAAAATAGCCAGATCGCAATGTCAGTCATTGTGCCGCCTAGCATTGGCTTGACATGCAAGTAACCTTGAGCAGACGACAAGTCACCTTTCATTACATGTTCCTTAGCGCCTTGATCTTGAGGCAGGTCAATCCAAAATGCTCCATCGTTAGATCCACCCTGAGGAAGGTTCGAGCCCGTTGGATCGATTTTCACAGGCTTTGCCTCATTTCCTCGTTGATAAAGCATTGCTCCGTTATTGAAAAACCACTCCATGGAAGATGGTAAATACTCTTCGTCCGGATGAAAGTACACCACAGGTCCATAAGTTGCCATCAGACTCTTGATTTTTTCCAAATTCGGCAAAGTTGAATTAACTGCATTGCTATCATTCAAGCTCTGTACCGAAATAGCTCCGACCCCATGACTAATATCCAATTTACCTTCAAATATATTGATCCCATCAAAATTGAACTAAGTAAGTACTCTCAGGTTTAAGATTTGATTTTGGCAGTGAGTGAAAAAACACACTCATTACCAACTGTAGGTATGGAGGATGGCTCATGATCGAAGTCCCTTTGGGACGGCTTAGCTAAGTCACGAATAGCCTTGACATACGAGTGACCGAAAGCAGTTAGTAATATTAACAAGCCAATGAATTGCAAGTAGTCAACACCTGTGGATATTTGCAACATCCAAGAAATTCTCAGTAACTCAAAATGACAAAAGACAAGCTTGCAATGAATTTTACGGAGTATTTTTCATGCAAAGAAACTAGAAAAGCATCTTACATTGCAATCCAGTGTGATATCCCTTCATTGTTGCATCTGGGATTAATATTGACCTTCAAAAATGGTGCATACCTACAGTTGTGAAAGTCTTTGAATCGTAAAAATGTGGATATATTATATACATAACTACACTTACAGAAACGTGGTGAAATATTATTAGGGTAGATGATATTTTAATTTTAGTGTATTTGGTAAATGTGAGTATTTCTGAAATATTGATTTAAAATAATCATTTTACACGTGTGATAAGGTCCTAACATTTCTGTTTCCAAGCAAAATTAAATAACAACACACTTAGTTTGGCTTCTTTTTAGTATATTTGTACTTGAGTTTGACTCAATTAATTTTGAAAATTTAAGAAAAATAGTCTGGTAATTTTCATGTATGAATTTCCATCCATCAATGTTTTTTGTTATTAATTATATTTCCAAAAAATACTTTGTCAATTGAAGTGCAGGAATAATCATAAATATTAATTCATTTACTGCTTATGTACTAATAAATGATCGGAGAAAGTAATCAATTGGTCAAAACATCCTCTTTGGGATAACGTTAATATGAATTTCTATATAAAATATTTTATACATAAAGAGAACAAGGTCACTAACATTCATATTTTATGACGTAATAAATCAACATAGAAATAAAGAATGCAACTGCAACAATGAAGTAAAATCAAGGAAGACATATGTTTCTGTAGAACTGAAAAATAAATCACATCCTTTAATTTTCGAGGGATCCAATGTTTGATATCAAAATGTTTTTTTAATTAAATTGGACAATGAATTTTACAAAATCTTTGAAACATCTATTCTATCGAACTGTAAATCTAGTCATAGCAAATGCCTTCACATAATAATCGACAAGCATGTATTCACATGATGTCTTTTATTTAAATCACATTTCAGAATTTTATATATAAACAACCCTGAAGATGTGGTGTCTAAAACTTAAATGTCATCATTATCTTTTCCATGTAACTAAAATAGTAAATAAAATTTCTATAATTAAGTTTGTGTGAAGTGAAGGAAATTTGTACAGTTCTCTAAAATAATATTGCCATTAATTACTTAAACGTAATAATCAAGTGGTAAGTAGATAGATCACGCTCCTTCACCAAAAAATTGTCATTAATTTGAAAGACAATGTTTACTTTTGCGGATAACTCAAAGTGGGCTTGTTTCATATTTTAAGATAACTCAAATGTTTACAAATATTTTAAATCGATATCATGACATAAATTATTGGTTACTTTTGTATTGTGTTACTTTTGCATGGGTTGTTACATTAATACTATTGTTTACGAAAACATAATGTTTAACATAATACAAAAAATATAACTAAAACAATGAACATACAAAATTAGGGTAAGATCATGTGAATCATAATTTATATATATATGTCAAATGTTGGACAAAATCTGAATCGTTAATTGAATTTAAATAATCAACTGAGATTAAAAATATAAATTAGTTGGATTTGTGAAAAAACGGAGCGATTTGATTTGACGATTTTTTTATATTTTAAGTCAAATTATAAGTATTCAAAACTGTGTCTCATCATACTATGAAAATATCCATATTTGTTGAACTTTTCACCATATAACTATAATGATTTGATTACTTAATTTCTCTAATATGTTAGAAATGTTAATGCTATGTACTTCAATCGGAAAGAAGTTTGGAAAAGACAAAATGAGAAGCATGACGGCCTGCACATATCCTTTCCTGCAAAGCGGCCGAGACCATCAATATTTAAACCCATCTTTTACTTCACGTTCAGCAAATACTATCAGTTCGGGCGACATCAACTATCAAGCTTTTTTGGCATCACTTTACCGGCCATTTACAATTGAATAAAAGCAATAAGCTCAGGCAGCGACCTTTTTGTCACTTTCTTCATAGCTTTATCTGCATTGAAATGATCAACTGCATACTTAAATAACCCGATTTACCAGAACAAAAAATGATACACATTTGCTTATTAATGTAAATGAATAGTCAATATTACAATAAGTGCAATTCCTTTGAGAGTCATCGTCTGCATGAATGAAATCCATTATTAAAATATCTTCATTACAAAATTTAGTAATTGGCCGTTTGTTGTTTGGAATAATAGAGCGTTTCTTGAAGTACTGATTATTGGTGCTAAATGAAGGGATTTTTTACCAAAATACTCTTCGTTTCAAGGTAGGCGATTTTTGTTTCAAAAAAATTGTTGAAATTATCAAATTACCCTAGAACTTTATGAAACCCAAAGCAGGGGGTTTTGGGGCATTAAGTAAACAAAACCCTCTGATCATGAAAACACACACATGAGTCTGAAAAGATCAAACAAAAAATCTAATTATTGCTAAAATCTACAAAGATGGCCTTTTCAAGATACTAAGAAAATAATATAAATACACAAGGCTACAATTCGACAATGGAATGTTCATTGGAGACATTCATCAACCAGTCTTCTGATACCTCAGCAAGCTTCTCTTTCATCTGAATTTTTGCCAACATGATTATCCACGTTCACGCCTTCATCACTTCATTTCTACTACTCGCTTTATCCGCACTCGCAACGTCGTCGTTTCCGATCAACGTTTGGCCCAAGCCCACTACTTTCCTCTGGCTCAGCCCACAAACCACCGCGCTTCTCTCTCCCAACTTCACCATCACCACCACCGCCTCCGCCAACCGCCACTTCACAGCCGCCGTCTCACGCTACCTCCGCCTCATCCGCTCCGAGCACCACCGTCCTCTAATCCCTCCTATTCTCAACCTCTCCACCTCCTCCACACCTTTCTCTCCTCTCCATCTACGTGTTAAATCCTCAAACTCCACTCTCCCACGCCGTCGACGAATCCTACACTCTCCACATCCCAACCTCAACCTCCGTCGCGAACATCTCCGCCGAGACGGCATGGGGAGCGATGCGTGGACTCGAGACGTTCTCACAACTAGTCTACGGATCTCCGTCGCGCGTGGCGACCGGGATCGAAATCGTCGATGCTCCGATCTATCCGCATCGGGGACTGATGCTCGATACGTCAAGAAATTTCTATGCGGTGGAGGATATTTTGAGGACGATCGGAGCTATGAGTCAGAATAAGATGAACGTGTTTCACTGGCATATCACTGATTCTCATTCATTTCCGCTTGAGCTTCCATCCGAGCCTGATTTGGCTGAAAAAGGCTCTTATGGCCCTGATATGGTTTATAGTGTTGAAGATGTGCGGAGGATCGTGGAGTTTGGATTGGATCATGGTGTTAGGGTTTTGCCGGAGATTGACGCTCCTGGTAAGTATTTAGTACCTTCTGCTAATATTGATTTCATTGATTTTGGATTTAGGTACAGAATGGCGAGGTAGAAAATGTGAGTTGAAAGTTGTGATGCATTCACGTTAGGTGGATGAAAGCCTAGTTTCGTTTATCTTGAAGCAGATCATAAATTCCATTGCTTTCAATAGAGTAGAATTACAGTAGTTGCGGAAGTGGCACATGTTTCGATTATTTGTAACTGTTTGAAGATAAGTTTCAGGAAAATAAGGTATTTAATTTAGTTGTTATGGAGTTTTATTCAGCCAGAGATCGAATGGAGATACGTTTGGTACAATATGTAGTTTTTGTGTTTAAGGTATATTGTTTACTTCTTATGGAGACCAGATTCAGTCAGGCAACTGAGTAGAGGTGCATTTGATATTGTCTAGTAGTTGGTGTTATAGAATCTTGATTTTCTCCGGTGGAAATTTGGACCTTTGGCTGTATTGTAAAGCTTTTTTCGTAGTGATATTTAATGTTTATGTAATATGTGAGGATTTGAAAATGCAGGCCATACGGGATCGTGGGCTGTAGCGTACCCGGAGATAGTTGCGTGTGCAAATATGTTCTGGTGGCCTGCAGGAAGTAGTTGGGATGATAGGCTTGCGTCCGAACCAGGAACTGGTCATCTGAACCCTTTGCACCCACAGACTTACCAAGTGGTGAAGAGTGTAATACGTGATGTAGCTGCCATGTTTCCCGAAACATTCTTCCATGCTGGAGCGGATGAGGTTATCCAGGCTGTTGGAAAGCAGATCCGACTATTCAGAGTTTTTTGTCGAGTGGTGGAACACTCAGTGAGCTTCTTGAGACGTTTGTTAACAACACATATCCCTACCTTTTGTCATTAAACAAGACAGCGGTTTACTGGGAAGATGTGTTGCTGGACGGAACAATAAGTGTCAGCTCTAGCGTACTTCCACAAGAAACCACTATTTTACAAACATGGAACAATGGTCCAAACAACACCAAACGCATTGTTTCAGCTGGGTATCGTGCGATAGTCTCCTCAGCTGACTTCTATTATTTGGATTGTGGACATGGTGACTTCCTCGGAAATGATAGCCAGTCAATTTGCCTCCAGGGACAGACCAGAAAAATGGTGGCTCATGGTGTGGTCCTTTTAAAACATGGTCACTGATATACAATTACGACATTACAGATGGACTAACAGATGAGGAGGCAAAGCTCGTGTTAGGAGGGGAGGTGGCTTTGTGGTCAGAGCAAGCAGATCCAACAGTGCTGGACGCACGATTGTGGCCTAGAAGTTCAGCATTTGCTGAAGCTATGTGGTCCGGAAACAAAGATGAATCAGGAGCTAAAAGATTTGCTGAAGCCACTGACAGGTTGAATGAATGGAGGTATAGAATGGTGCGTAGAGGGATTGGGGCCCGAGCCAATACAGCCTTTGTGGTGCATCAGAAATCCAGCCATGTGCAACACAGTCAATGTTATATAGGACTTTCCTCCATTTTTCGTAATGTCTGACGATCATTTTTTCTTCACTTCTGAAATCACGATAGATTTTGAGTTGCTCTATGTTACAACTTACAAGTCTATGTTTTCAAAGATATCACTTGGCAGAACCCCAAGGCAACAGATGATAAAATTCTTAAGAATCTGACCATGTCCAAGAAGAAACATCAGGACAAGTACTAGTGTTTAATAGAAAACTCAAAAATAGGATCACGGATTGGATTCAAGTGACACATTCACTCAGTTCTGTCCAAGCCTGTATCTCTCCAGCATTTGATATCCTTTAAATATCATGATGCCAATCAAAATCTCTGATTTTCACATTCGTTATTACATGTGAACTTATCATTAACAACCAGGTTTGCTCTGCACAGCAAAATCTTCTGGGGAGTAGTAGTCTGCGATGAGCCGGTACATGTATGATGGGTTGTGCCCGCCTCTGCAAAACATAAAAATAAAATCAGGAAAACAAGAGGAATTATAAAGATCCAAGTTTTATAGACTCCTGGTGTTTATAAATGTTAAAGAACAACAAGATAGATTGAACGTACGTGTCTGTAATAAATAAACTGACGAGCTTAGGTGGTACGTAGTCAAATGCTGGATTCACAACTTGGAGAAGAGGAGAACCCTGTCCAGTTCCAAAGTCCATGCAGTCTGAAAACTCTCCAAAATCCAGTAGCTCAGAAGGCGATCTCAATTCATTAAGTAAAACTTCAGGATTGTGTGGATACAAAGGGCACAACTGCTCAACCAACAAACCGCCATTGTCACAATCGCAAAAGAAATATTGCTTTAATATAAAATTGGAACTCTTATGCAATGATCTATCATTGAGGAACATTGTATACCTTGTGACTTCCAGCAAGTACTACGAAGGGAACAGCATGCCTTTGAGCAGCAAGGGCAACCATATTTAATCCGACCGGAGCTATTATGCCACCATTAGCCATCACAGCATGAGCTCCAACAATAACCTACACTACGACCATCATAATGAAGCGCTAAAGAGAATAAATATATCCACAACAAGAGTATGCTATACAATAGAGTATAACAATACCATATTCACGCGTGAAATCATGGCAAAAACTGCTGAGTCGGTAATTACAGTAGTTTGCAATCCTCTTGCTACCAATTCTTTTGCAAGAGCATGACCGCGATATCTGTTGAGGAAGATAGATAAAGAAGATATCGGATTACCAGAATAAAGAAAATATATAAAAAACATCTAAAACTTAGTATCTTTAATAACCTCGGAGCACCTTCAGCTACAAATACTCTGAACGATCTTTTTTTCTCTTTTGCTGCACACAAAAACTCCAGCACCGTCTTTGAACTGCCTAAAGTTAGTATCACCTCACTGGAAAGATCCCATTAATTCAGTTAATGCACAAAAAGATAAAAAAAATTAGCAAAATGAGTTTCAAAACTAATTCTAATAATTTAGTATATCCTTAGGTCAGAAAAAGAATGTGTGATTAGAAATCTGATTCATTCAAATAGGATGATCAAATGCACGCATACTTATGATGAATATGCTCCACCGCTTGCTCAGCTATCTGTTCATGGCATGTTGCAATGTCCTGGATGAGTTCATTCACTGCTTCTATGACATCATGTTTTAGTTTGCGGCTTCGTACACTTTTATCAGCAGCTGTGATTTAAGAAAATAAGTAATATTAATGGCTCTGCTAACAACTATCTATCAACTGGGAAGTGCGAACTGCATGGTGTAACAAAGACAACTAACCCTTATCACAATGTGACGGATTATAGTAATAGGATGCATTATTTAATGACTGAATATTCGTTTCTTGTATCATCTAAACTTACATTTGCTTTTTCCTTCAGAATCGCCACCAGAAGATGAGGCAGGAGGGACAGCTGTTGACACAGGAATGCCTTCAAGAAGGGTCTGCAGTGAAGGTGGGCGTAAAGTGCTTCGAGAAGCCGCAGCAACAACAGAAGCTGACAGAATTGGACGATCATCATCCTCGTCATTGTCCTCATTGTCACTTACACCAGCCACATCAAGTCCTCCAATAGCAGCTGTTGTTTGAGAAAGCTCTTCCTCTCGTATAATGTGTAGCACGCGCCTCACTATGTTACCAACCGCAAGCTCTGCCCCACAATATATTCAAAGCAAGTCGTTAAACACCGAAAGATGACCTACATTTCCTTTAAACTGATCTTTGATTAAACTTGCACACATCACTAAACTTTACAAGGCTTAAAGATCGCAGCAAATTCAGTAACTTATATTTACGTTTATTGCAAAGCCAGTGGCAGTTAGAGCTTAGAAGTGCATACGTAGAGAGAACTTACCAACAGGATTAGCCAAAATCAACTTCTCTCCAACACCCTTCACAGCATCAATGAGCGCAGCAGCCTGATTTGTCAAAGGTAGACGCTGCTGAGAAATCACTGATCTGAGCAACTCAGCAGCCAATCTTGACGTCAATTGTGATCCCTCAATCTTTCTGCCACAATACAACCATTCAATAATCCCTCACACAAAAAATGATCCGTATAAGTATAAAAAAACGCCTCACCGTTTCTGGAGCTTGTTAACAAAGTCATTCACAGCGACACTTACATCCGGCATGATTCCTCAACCTGACAATAAAAAACCAATCAATTCACAAAACATAGCCATAAATGATTAAAAGCCCTAAATACAGGATGCAGCTACACAAAGCATCAAAATCATACAAACAAAAATAAATCACAACTTCAACATTTGCATAACCAACTCAATTTAAATTTACTCAATCACAAATATTGTAAATCAGCCACCGGACAAAGAAACCGACAACCTTAATTTTACACCGAATAGCTAACCAGAACCCTAGAAAAAACCATGGAAATTGATGGTACCAGGGAGTGGAGAACGGTGATAGTATGCTCACGCCGGATTTAGGTAGTCGAAATTCCGACAGTTACAGCAATCGAATATCGAAGAAATCGAATCAGATAATTGAAAAACTGAAGAACCAAGTTTCGGAAACCCTAATGTCCACGCTGTTTTGGCGTGCTACTTTGTTATTAACACGCGCGCGTGGACAATATTTTTAATTTCATTTTTATGCCTGTTTAAAGAAATAATTACCGAACAGTTCGGAATTTATTATATACAGAAGAAATTAGTACTTGTTTTGTGAAGAAGAAAAAAGCTGACTGTGAAAAGGTTCATTTAAAATTTCACTCTAATATAATTTACAACAGTCAAAATCAGTGTTATTAAACCCGACCCGACTGCGGGTTGACCCAGTTGACCCAACCAATTGAACCGATTTTTAATTTTCCAAAAATCTCTTACGTTAAGGTTCAAACCCTAGACTCCTTTCAATGCTCTAGAAGGTCTAACCACCCGACCTAATTTATTTACTTAATACTTTATGAGATTAAAATTGATAAATATACTTTTGAATTCATTTTCTTCACACTTTATGAAAATTAAAATTGATAAATATACTTTTGAATTTGTAACTCCTCTACATTTAAATATTATATTATCGATATAAGTATTGACCCAAGGGTCGACCCGGGTTGACCCTCTAACCCAATAACCCATTGACATAGTCGGGTCGATTACCGGGTCCGGTTTCACAATACTGGTCTAAATGAGTTCAGCTGTGATTACATTCAGTGTCCGTATCTACCTCTGCTATCATGGATGCTCACCTTAAAGACTCAATCACTCACTTTAAAACCAATCGATCCAAAAAATGAACAAATTTGCCATTTGGAATTTGAATGAATCCATATGCCCATACTATGTGTCTTCTGCAAAGACTTTGAAAATGAAGTCTCGAAATCTTCTAGAGTATTGTTTTGGCTCGACGGCAGATATTGAACCTGGGTCATGATGCATTGATTTATACGCATGCTCGATCTTTTTACTGATGTCGTAGTCTTGCAAAATGTCTATTATGCCAAAAAAGAGGACTATGTCGTAGAATTTTCCTGTCGGTTCTCCAACTAACTGAGGTTCCCCATTTTCTGTCTTCCTCCTTGCCATCCTTTCTGCTCTGGCTGACATCCTAATTCCAAGCCGTTGGGATGTCCTGTGAAAAACAAGTGTTTGAAATATTATGGAATCTGCTTTAGTTCGTTAAAAGACAAATCGCTGATAATAATGACAAATAAATAGGAGTGAAGTTTCATGGCATACTCATCGTTATCTGCGCTAGATAAGCGATCATTTTCTGGAGTTCCATCAGAATATTCCTTAAAATGAAGACCGACTAGAAGACTGTAGTCCATTATTCTCTCTTGTTCAAGGAAGTCACAATCCTTATCCACCTGCCTGAAAATAAATTTTCATCATATAATTCTGCATATAAAAGTATTTTCATTGAACAGCTTTATATTATATAATGTACCTACAAAACTCTTGGAACCAGACTTTCTGTAACCGGAATATGTAATTTAAATCAAGATCTTTCAAAGTTGTATTCGGGTCAACTTCTGATTCGGGTTTATCTGTTGAGCGACCAAATGAAGATCCTTTCAGATCAAACCGTCTATGAATAGTGTACTGAGTGCAAAACAAGTTCCCCATTATAACGAAGCGAACCTAAATAAAAGTAAATATCATGAAAACACATGGAAGAAACCAATTCAGACTCAAAAAAAAGTGGGACTGTAAGCTGCATTTACCTTCTTTTGAGCATTTCCAGTCAATTTCACACAGTGAAGACCGACAAACCGTGTCACCAAAGTGTTCTCATAAGTACGCACATGATTGTAGTAGGCATGAAGCATCCTCAAAAGGACCTGAATTTGAGTTTCGACCGTTGTTAGTCAAACAAATCTCGATGAAAGATAAAGAGAAATTTGTGCATTCCAAAATAAATGAATTTACTACTTATTAGTGATTAGAATTTCAGAACCAAAGTGGACAAGAGCAAACCTTCACTTCGGCCTTCTTCATTGTCTTTATCATGTACTTGTCATCGTTAGTTAAATAAAAGAAGCTTCCACTTTTGCCAGGAGATGAAAGTTCTCGGAGAGCGTCATCGCCACAAATAGATATCATATAGTCTGCTGGATCCACATTAAGCATTTTCCTGAGTGTCCTGCACATATATGCAATGTAAATTGTACTACTGGTATCACTCTATCATGCTGAAAATATAAAAAGAAGTCGTAAACAAGCTGAAACGCAACTAACCTGAACACTAACGGACAGTAATCCTTCCATTTAAATTCACAAGAATGGTGAGGCGGTGTATGTTTAGATCCTTCAGGAGGAAATCTTGTCCACACTTTTTCTTTAGGATCGAAAGCTGAAGTTTTGAGATCAAGGGATGGTATAGGACCAGGCCTTCCAACTGAATGTCTATTCGAATACCAAATCAAAAACATGAAATGTAAAATACTTAACAGAATAACTTGACGCCTTTCAGCACGGAATATATTCAATACCTTATTCCAAGTTGTAGATTTAGCATGAGTTCGTAGTTCTTGTGCCCTTTGGATATAGTCACACCTTGTCTTTTTGGACGATTACCAAACTGCTTCTGTAGAATTATTGAAATATCAGAGTCATATCCTTCTCCATCTAAACTACCAGTTGACACCCTCCCAGACATGGTACTATAGGGACTAGCATTGCCATCATTTGACAATCTTGACCCAGCATTACTATGTCTAGGAGGCTTATAACTCAACGGCTTTTGTAGAATCTCTCCCTCGAACCCAGGCCAATTATGCATTTTCTGGAATGGCCAAATGGGTACTTTGGCATCCGGGCGAACTCTACAATCAGCCAAATCTACTTCATACACCTCCCGAGGATCCCAGTTTCCATCGCCGCCAGTGGGAACACCAGATGCTGAATGTAGCGTGCCACATTGCTCTGTAGGATCTTTACTCCACTCACCTATATAGTATCTTCCATCTGGCCATCTAAATGTTCCAGTTCCTTTTGGCAATCCATCTTCCCAATTCCCTTCGTATTGATTTCCATTAGCCCAGGTCAAGACCCCTTGTCCGTTCATTAACCCATATTTCCATTGGCCAGTGTATTGATTCCCATTCTTCCATACATATCTTCCATGGCCATCTTGATTTCCTCGACGCCATTCTCCATCATAGCGATCCCCATTTGCTGACTTCTTAACACCTTGTCCATGTTTCAAATTCATAGCAAACTGTCCTCTGTAAACATCACCAGATGCACATTTATACACACCCTTACCAACCATGTAATTACTTTTGAAGTCACCCTCATAGTTAGCACCAGAAGGCCAGCTAAATTTCCCCTTACCCATAAACTTTCCCCTGAACCATTCTCCATCATAAACACAACCATCAGTCCACAAATACCTTCCATATCCATTAGGTAGATTTTCAAGCCACTGACCTGTGTAGACATCCCCATTAGAGAGTACTTTCTCACCTGTAATGACCCCATCAGGACTCGGGCCAGGCAGCTCTTCTTCAAGATCTTCCGCATGAGCCACTGACATTGTTTTGAAAATACTTGCTGCTTTTCTCTTTGCTGCTGACTGTGATTTCTTGATCGATGCTCCCCAAGCCTTCACAATGCCACCATGATCTTTGCTCATTCTATCTTATACTATTCACATTCCTCATGAGCACACCACCATTAACCACCTCTTTTGAATCTCATATCAGGATCACACATTCCCTCTTGACGCTAAGGTTTGAGACATTAACAGAAACATGTAGCAGGCATTCTGCACAAACCACATTCAATCGTAAAAACAATGGCAATAATCCAATCACTTGCAACCTTTTTCAAAAAACCGTGTAGCATCAAACTTTGGTCAGATAGAAAAATGCAGAGAGTTGAAAAATGCAGAAAGCTGAAAAACAATGTATTTCTGATTTGATTTGTTTTGATGAATGGAGTGGGAACAGCTACAAGGACAAAATGGGTGTCCGGAAATGGCTCCGGGGGAACTAATTATGGACCAAACAGTTGGAGGATGAAAAAAGGCAATGGGTCTCTCTTCCTTCCCATGTATTTCTCTATCTCTACTAGTGGTTTAAGACTTTAGACCTGCAATAATAAAGAATTTGAATGATGCGAGGAATAAAAGATTGTGGAATCAAAGATAGAGAGATTCAGTTCTTGATTTGTATTCTTTCTTTATAATTGATCAACTTATCTATGTTGGAGAATATGCTAGCCATGACACTCATATAAATACTAGTTAATACTCGTAAGGTTAAGGACCAACCAATCATGAACATGATATACTTGTTTTTGAAATATGGTTGTTGGATTGGATTGATATATGTTGCACATCTGAACCGTTGTCGAAATAGTAAATGCCGCATCGACAGATAATTCATTAGCTTGGAGGAAACTTCTCATTATTATGTGAATAGTAGGAATAGTTGAATTTGTTAATGCCATTCAATCTAGGCCAGCATGAAAACAGTTAACAGCACAAAACACCTTATTAATCACATAGCAATATAAATCATCATCATCACACACATTATTAATCTGGATTGTCACAAAACAACATGACAGTGAGTATTACCTAAGAACTTACCTTGAGCTTCAAGGTAAGAGTGTATAAGGCTTGCAAAACAGCCTTCAAGGCGTCTTTGGTTTTTTCATCAATTAAGCTGCCATCCTTGTCAAACTTTGCTGGTGGCTGAAAAGCGTTCAGTATACCTCAGGCTTGTTGATGAAATGGAGATCAAGAAAAACTCCAATCTGGCGCAGATGATACTGAGCACGTCCCCCACCAAAGCTTCCTCCTGCACTTATAATCGCAGCAGACTTGGTGGCCCAGAGATTTGGGGGTCTAGATGCCCAGTCAATGGCATTCTTCAGGACAGCTGCAATGTTTGCAAAGTAGAACATGCTAAGTCAGTAAAGTTGTTGACATTTATCTTCACCCTGCTGTTAAACAAGTCTTGCCGAGTTAACCTAAGCAGTTTCCAAAAACAGTACAAAACATATAACCCGCACATTATTATACTATTCTGGCCTTATACCAGTTAACACAATGAACATCACGTGGAGCAACTGCAATCAACAGATTCACAAGATACAACAATAAACTTCTAGAAACTCGTTAGACACTCGTCATAGTCCCCACACCACTTATACCACTAGTTTGACTACTTCAATTACTACACTTAATAACAAAGGAAAATATACATAACAATACCCTGAATTCCTGATAGGTACCTGAAGAAATAAATCAGTTAAGCTACCAAAGTCAGCCAACAGCCAATTTTTAACTTCCAAAAGCACCTAACACAGCATTAGCATTCACAGTTCACAATGTTAACATCCCTAGCATAGAACAAGTTCAAGTACTACATTGTAAGTGGAAGTCAGTTTTTCCAAGAAAACTCTGCCAAGTCTCTTCGAATACACTAAATTGTTGCCTATCTGTATAGCAGCTCACAAGGGAAGAGTGACACACAAAGCTATAGTACTCGAAAATCCAAACACTACAAGTACAAATTCTAACAAACCTAAAAGAATATACATAAATGCAATTAGCAATGAACAACAGAAATCGACAAGGTAAAAGTTGAGGAAAATTACGAGAAACGGAGTAATTATACTCAGGGGAAGCGAAGAGGAAACCATCTGCTTCCAGAATCTTCTGGCGAAAAGCCTCAACAGCAGTTGGATATTTACCATCCACTTCGAGATCGGTGTTGACGAACGGCAACGAATCGATCTCTACAAACTCGATCTGTAGTCCCGGAATCGCCGATTCCTGACCGAGCTTGATAGCTAACAAATACAACAATATACCAAATCAATCAAACCAACAACGACACGAAACGCAAATCGGAAAGATGGAACGAAGAGTACCTGCGTCGAGGAGGCCGCGGTTGAAGGAGGTTCGACGGAGGGAGCCGCATAGAGCAACGATTTTGACGAGAGAAGACTTGGTGGTCGCCATGGATTCTGGTCAACGATTTGGTCAACGAGAGGATGCTTGTTGTTGGTTAAGTGATGTGGGAGTTTGTAGAGGCGCGAATGGGGAAGTGAGTGGATGTGAGGCGTTGGATTTGGATTGGACGGCTGAGATCAAAAGTGGGGACTAGAGATGGTAGGTGGCGTGATGGACCGTTGGATTTACCGAACCCATTTATACGATTTTGTAGTCATAGAATCGGGCAGGGTAAGTAGTTTATTAAAGTCTTTAGGAAGGGCAGAGTAACCCTCTCAAGTCTCGTTAAGTAGGGTAGACCCTAATCTGAACAAACCCTAATTTCAATTAATTGTCCGATGGGCTTAAATTCGGGTCAAGAGTCGGATAGAAAAGGTTTAGGTTGGGTTGGTTTTGAATAAACCTAAAGAGTGTATATATGTATTAAGATAGAATTAGAATACCCAAAATTAGCTGATATCACACTAGATACATTCTAATTTTGAAGCTATGTCACAACAAACACATCTATTCAATCTTCAAGAAACTTATTGAGCATTGAATCACACATAAATCTTCGCATATTTACTCGATCGCCCGAAAAGAATTACAACAAAATCAAGTCTCAAGCTCAAAAGCGGAGTGCCACTAGGGTGGTGTCCTAGTAGTGGCAAGGAGTCTTCATAAACTCTGTCTTAAGGGTCATGGCTTCACCAATATTCTTATCTTGAGAGGCTCTTTCCTATTCCCTTTCCTACTCCTCATGTGGTGGAGTCTTTCCTATGTAATGGTTTTGGTTTCGATTGAAGGTCTTGTAATAGATTGATTATATAATGGTATAGTTTCCGTAGTGAACTGAAATGCTCGAATTAAGCTTGTAATGTGCCCATTGTAATAAAAAAAGTGCTAAGCGGAGTAAGTAACGCCATTTAAAGATTTAAATAAAATTTGCAAAAATGAACAAGTATCCAACGAGGACAGCAACCAAAACCCACAAACGCCTTGAAAGATGCATCTACAACGTTTGACGTTTGTATTTGTTAGATAATAACGTATGACGACAACTTGGCCACTTCCCCTGCGCATTTCACATTCATGAATCTCATTTCCCACATTATTTTAATGATTAATTTTTTGCAAAATAATGTTGGACTCTTGGCTCATACATTGGCTGAATTACTCGGTCAATTTTTTGCAAATCCGTTTGTAGCACAAAGAGTAGCAATTTAACGATCAATTAGTCGGTCTGAATTAGGTTTAGAGGTCGGTAATTCAAACTTGGAGTTCAGGAAATGTCAACAAAAATAAGAAAACCTAGCTTGCAACATTCAAGAAATTTCTAGCTGTGATACTTCTTAAATAGTTATACCAAATATTTACAAGTTCAATTCAAAATGAACAAAAGAAAATCAAGATCTGAACATCCTCAGACTTACATCATGTTCTACAAAGCCGAAACGACGACATTTAAGCTAGAACTCTCCGCCAAAGAAAAGGCAACAAACATTAATGCTGCCATAATCCCAACCGGAAACAGCAATAGCATCAACGGTGGAGGAGGCAATGGCGGTAACACCAGCGGCAAAAACACCATAGACAAAGTCAAGAAAATCATAACTAATCCCCATCCTACCACCATCGATCTGCGAAGCACCAACCTCCACGCGCTCGTCGGACTGCTACCATAACACCTCTCCATCATCAAGATATGCAGTTTGTATGAAATTAGAATGGTTTTTTGAAGGTAGAAAAATGACATGAATGAGAGTCTACAATGAGGTTTTATATATGACATTCTGAAGACAAAATGAGACTAGTGCATTATTAAAGTATGGGTTTGTAATGCAACCAGCAGACTTGTCAAATAAAAAATCTCAACATGTAAAGTGAGATATATAAAAACGATGTCGTTTTGAATCATTTGTCCGTCTGTTTTGACAGTCTCGTTTGTTCGAATCATGATTATTTTGGATCTAGATCCACGTAAATTAAATTTGGAAGATTAATAAATGTGCCGTACACATTCATTATAATGATTCATGCATGTAGCTTGAATTAGGGTTTGGATTAATCGTATTAAATGTTTGTTTGAATTGTGGAGCGTATCTGTATGTATTCGATCTTAGCATGCATATCTATGTACATGAATATATCCGTAGCTTGCAGTAGGTGCAACTAGGTGAGGAAGATAAGATGATGAAGTCCCATACTCGTTTAAATTGTACTATAGAGTAAGACAAGTTGCACTGCTCTCTGATCATCCTCCCCGAGACATCTTTTAACGCTGCTGTGGTCCGCAATTCCTCCAAATCCGTCGACGGTGGAATCCTTTTTTGAAATTTCAAGTAAAAATCATACTCCGTCTGTCCCTCAATATTTTTCCGAGCATCGAAATCAACTAACAAATTCCTCACAAAATACACGCATACAAAAGTTGTTGAATCAATATGACATTCTTCTGAAGCCATTTTCCAAAAGTACATGCATGTGCTGAGTACATTGGACAAGGCAACAACAGGTTGGCAACCTTTGATGGTGGACATATTTTTGATTCAACCATGTTTTTAATATGACCAAGTTGATACTTTCTTGTCTGTGAAGAAAACCTTTTCAATCAACTAGGGGAAAATGAAAGCAAGTTACCAATTCCAAAAAACACAACATTGTTACTTCGATGAAACTTAAGAAGTATAAGTGCATTTGAATGTTGAGATGTTTGACATTTTCCTTAACGCAAAGGAGGAAATTTCGACGAAATCGGAAGATAATTGTCTTGGTTCATGGAACATCAGTATCCGATGTTTATGCTTGATATTAGAGTAAGTTATTATCATATTAAATCACACACCAACTTTACATAGGCATGAAAAGTTCATCTGAATGATATAAAATGTACACATGTTTTGATGAATATTCGATTTTGATCTGATTGGATATGTATGATATGGTTTGATATCCTCTTGGAATTATTATTTATCAAATTTAGAATTTGAAGTATTTAAAAAAGATGTTTCATTTTAGTATCTCTTTTACGAGCACAAAGAGTAGCGGTCTAACATTCAGTCATCAAAGATGTAGAATTTTTTTAAAGTCAACAGACCATCATGACATATCGTCTTAGCATTATGAATAAGTAATAACCAACTTGTTGGTCTTCTCAATCTCTAATATAGCACAGAGCCAACATTGACAAAATGTTCCAATTCATTCTCAATGTACCCTTCAATGTTCAACTAGCTACGGAACTAAAATTGGAAGTCAGAATAAGACAATGTTACTAATTATCAATCTTGGCTGGACATTTTCTTGACCCACTCGGAGAAACCATTTACAAGGGCATCCTTCATCCAAGCATGTCTGCATTTCTCTTTTGCTTCAGAGAGTGGTAGCCAAATCCGATCCCTCATGTTTTGCTCTGGCCACGAATCCAACTCCTCTTTAACTAGCAAGGCGAATACAGCAGCTTTGCAAGACCCTTCTGGGCTGAACTCATCCTGCTGTGTCTTGTTTTTGAAGTAGTAATAGCCTAGCAAGTCCTGCAACAGCAAAATGTTAACGATGGGAAATGTCGGGGTTAACCCACTATTGGACCAGAAACAAGACAACTCCAGCCGTAACATGTTACTGGGGGAAAAACAATTATAAGATTTGCAGCAAGGGTAAAGTTTATAGGGAACAGAAGATGCTTAGCTCAAGTGTGCAAGTCAGAAAGAGTCAAGTCTTAATACTCTAATACAACAATGAACAACGTTAATGGTACAAGCGTAGATATTTAAAGACCTTTGTAAGAAAATGCTCACCATAAGTTCTCCTCGCACCCCAGCCTCTTCAACAGCTTCTCTTTTAGCAGCCTCCTCAACAGTTTCGTCATCCTCCCATCCTCCCTAGAGTAAAAGTATGATGTTATATTGAAAAGATCGAGAATAACAAAGAGTAATACACTCTGGGAGCAATCAACATGGCAATGAAAGAAATTTTGAAATTTAACTTTTTTACATAACATCGGACCCACAACTCAAGTTAAGCAGTACCTTTGGAAATAGAAGACCTGGACCACTTGGGGAGGTGATCATTAGCACCTCAACAATCTTCATAAGCATCCCACTACTAGTTTCGCCATTTTCTCTAAATCTGTAAGGAATACACCTGCACCACGAATGAGAATGATGTAGGAAAGCATGCATTCTATATTAACTGAAAAGATTGAACAAGGAAAAATTAGCACTAATTATCCCCATATCTGTCACTAGCCTTGACAACATTTTATTCGATCCAACTTTCAACCATCAATCAAACACAATTACAACTTCCAGCTCCTTGTATAAAAAAAACTATATTCCAGGACACTAAGCAACATCATGGTAGCATTTACAACCGAAGGAACGCACTACGGACATACAACAAATAAAGAACCAAAAACAAGAATATCATCATAGTCACATAATGTTTAATTTAATTTGTTTCTTGAAAGTTTGATGATCAGTTTACAACAAATATCGAAACAAATGATAAATGAGTGGCTCTATGGAACTTGTTCTCAGCAATCAGTATATGAAAAAGGACACCACAAGATATTAATCAACAAAAAATGAAAGAGAAAGGAGAATATGATGTTATACCCAGCTACAAGTCGATATCCATCCTCGTACAGCTGCTGATGCCGACCCGTCCGAGCCACCAAATCCGACATAATCAACGATTCTCTAAACCCTAATCTATAAATTAATTACGGAAGCAGACCAGATGAAACGATGAAATGAAGAGATATCGACATTGTTTCGGTGGGTTGGAAAATGACGTCGTAATGCGAATCAACATGCAATTCAATGGCGGGCGAGAGGAAAGTGATTGAAAGAAACAGAGATTCTGGAAATTGGGGATCTGCTAATGGACGGTCTCGATTGGTCAACGGTTGTTTTGTTGGTCAACTTATGATGTTTGCATATCGAAAGGGAAGTCCTACTTTTATACATTTTCATGCATTTAAATTTTAAGTTGCATTAACCCATAAAAAATTATTGAAAATAAAATTTATTATTATTTTATTTTCCTTGATAAGATCGAACCAATTCTTGAGCCAATAAAATTTCTTGTCATGATAAAATTTCATTTTGAAACCAATTCTCATTAACCAAATGTCCTTCCTGATGCATATCGTCATTTCAAAAACTGAATGAATCTTCTACAGTATTATTCACATACACTCAGGCTTCGTTTGGTCGCATGAAAAAATGGATGGAAAGAAAAATGAGGGGAAAGTGATTTTCCCATGGAAGATTAAGTGGAAAAGTTTCTACTGATTCCTTTGTATTTTTTCATTTTCCTCGAAACAACCAAACACACCCATTTTTCCATACAACCAAACAGTGAAACGGGGCGTTAATGAACATAAGCACGAAATATAAACTTAGAGAACACAAAACAGTAATTGTTGGCCTGCAACATTGCAGACTTAATTGCTCAATGGCAAAATAAATAAAGTCTCAACATATGCCTGCTCTCACAACCAGTAGCCAAAATACAATTAGAATAGAAGGAACGCATTTAACTAGTTTTGTACATAATGAAGGAGATGAGATGCTAAGAGAGACAAGAGCTCATAAATATATGTACCTGAGGGCGACAGGACAGGATACAACACTTATCTGGGACGGAGTATGAATAGAACATTAGTTTGTACAACTAGTCTTCGGCTAACATGGTCACTGTCAATGTACATAACTCCTGATACACTGCAACTTTTATGGGGAAGATCAATCACTCGCTGGACTTTGTAGAATAAATCATGCGGTGTTCTTAATCAGTTGCTGATTCGTCTAGTACTATGTCCGATGGGTCTCCTATCCATGGTCTACTTTCTCTCCACTGGAACTTGATTCGTAACTTTCCATTTGCATCAACCCCTACTACCTGACCCTTGCTAGCGTGAGTTTCCATTCCCCATCCCCATCGGGGTGTTACCAGACCTTGTCTTATCTTCACCTTATCCCCGACTTTAAAAGGCCTGACCTTTTCCATTTCACATGCCTTACAAAGCCAGAGTCGCTCCATGAAGCAGAATGAAACAAAAAGTTCATCACTGTTCATACGGTGGATTACACCAATGCTTGAATGGCTCACTTCCCCCCACTGATGAGTAGGGTTTGAAACTGAAGGTTTGACTCTTACCCAGTCACCAATGTTGAGTGTGTCCTCTTCAACCGGAAGCACTTCAGATGGATCAAGCATCCAGGATTTTGAGCCAGCAGGAGTATAGATTCTTAGTTTGCCATCAGCATCAATGGCTGAAATAATTCCGATGTTAGCATGGTTGTGGCCAGACCATCCAAATCGTGGCTGCTTCACACTATCTTTAACTTTTACTCTCTGCCCAATAGAAAGTTTATCGACCTTTTCGAGGTGACAGGAAGGACCTGTCCATATTTCTTGTTCACCACAAAATCCAACCAAGATGTTTCCATCCCATTCATCATTTTCAAATCCAACTCCCTGCACAATACCGATACTGCCCGGCCCGACGGATTTCCAGCTACTCACACCATCAACTATTCCTACCCAATCTCCCAAATTAAACATACACTCTCTCTCCAAGTCCGAAGGATCACCTCTCCATAACCCTGATACACCAAAAAATGTCACTCTAACTTCACCATCAGCACGAACACTAGCTATAATCCCTCGTGAATCAGGCTTGGCCCCTCTCCATCCCCATCTTGGTTCAGTGATTTCAGAGCGAAAGCGGACATGCTGCCCAACCTTGAATGATGGAACCTTTTCAACATCAGTAAAATGAGAAACTGACTTACCTCTGCGGAAACAACAGGCAAGCTCAAGATACCCATTATCCTGCACACTATGCACGACAGCTAGACTCTCTTTTCCAACATTTGTCCAGTCATAACTCGGCCTGATTCCAAGACTCGGCTTTGAGCGAACCCAATCTCCAACTTCAAGCCCTGATAGACATTCAGCATCCCCTGGAGAAACTTTCCACAAGCTAGCTCTACGAGCCACTCTAACCTACAGATGCATAAGAACAAGCCTTGAAATGTTAGATACACTTCACAAAAACAACACATAAATTTGGAGGTGAGGATTTTGATGAATCTCCATCCACTGATAGATGCATGAATGATGAAGACATTTATAGAACCTCAAATAATTACGGAAGCCATAAAAAAACTTACATTTAATGTTCCATCCATGTCAATTCTCTCAATCTTTCCCACAGTAGCTGGAGTTTCATTCGACCACCCAAGACGAGGCTGTGACACTGATGACATCACATGTATCTCTTGACCTATCTCGAACCCAACCACTTTCTCAACATCAGTCACTGAACAATTGAAGGGTTTGCTCCTGAAGCAGAAAGCAACACCCATATCGCCGTCATGCTCTAAGCTATGAATCACTCCAATGCTATTCCTTGTTATGTCCTCCCACCCATACTTGGGAGATGATACTGAGCCTTTCACTTTAACCCAGTCCCCAACCTGTAAAAATGTTGTAAAAATACATAAA
Source organism: Sedum album (assembly GCA_006409495.1). Taxonomy (NCBI): domain Eukaryota; kingdom Viridiplantae; phylum Streptophyta; class Magnoliopsida; order Saxifragales; family Crassulaceae; genus Sedum; species Sedum album. The sequence goes on along the minus strand of QZGG01000182.1, from coordinate 106,387 downwards.
ATCATTTTCTATAGTTTCTTTTACATAAAAATCAAGAAGCTTCAACTAACATGTCAAATTAGAAAAATTGGTACACAGACCACACCTTGAACAGTTCCACTTTCTCCATGTCGGAAGGATCAGCTTGCCATGCTATGGGCCGATTTGGTATCTCAATTATCAATAGACCGTCACTCTCAATTTCACTGATAGTTCCTACACTGTGATGAGTCTCACCACCCCAAGCATATCGAGGTTCAGCCACAGATCGTTTGACACATACTTTATCACCAATCTGTACAATCAGTGATGTAAGCCATCAAAGAAGGGAAATATGGTGAAACTGGCGCATAATGAAAATATATATTAGCATAACCAACAGTACTATCATACCCTAAAAGGCTCAACAGCCTCCACTTCCTCTGGCTCACAATGCCAAGGGTTCGGAAGATAGCTGAAATCCAATAACAGACTACTATCTGGCCTGATGCAATATACTATACCAATGCTACCCGGGGTTACAGTACCCAATCCATGCTTTGTAGTTGTTAGTGATGGGCGCACACGAACCCAGTCTCCAACCTTGAATTCTTCCACTCGCTCCATTTCAGCAGGATCAGCTTTCCATCCTCTTGAAGCTCCGGGAAAACCAACACGCAAAACCCCATCATCATCAACACATAGAACAGTTCCAAGACAGTCCCGAGGTTGACCAGGCCACCCAAATCTGATGATACATAAGTCTCATTAAGTTCCTTAAACAAAAAGCAGCACAAGTATCATATAAAATACAAAACTGAGCAAAACAAGCAGCTTTCAATGGTGTAATCACCCAAGGTATGACCTATAGCGTGCACAATAGCTGGCTGACCAGATAGTAATAAAGGTATAGATAAAATAGCCCTTCACTTTTTATAAGTATTTCATACACCTGTCTCATTATAAGATTAAAATAAAAGAGGTACAAATACATACACCTCAAATGTGGGTAAAATAAGAAAGTAATTATTTAAATTTAACCAAAGGAGTTTTGAATTTAACCATTACTAAAGGGAATAACTTTACAGCAGGGAATGATCTTAATCTCTGAATCAAGAATTCAGACCTTGGTTCTTTGATATCTGGTTTAAGCTGGACATGATGTCCTCTGTCCAAAGGAATGACTTTTACAACTTCGCTAGTCAGCACTTGAGCCTCTCCAGAGCAAAAAGAGACGAGTAACTTGTCCGTGTCCAGAACTCTTTGAACAAAGCCAACACTCTTAGGCTTCGCACCTTGCCATCCGTAAGCAGGCGCTGTGACAGTTTTCTTAAATTTCACCCAGTCGCCAACATTAAATCTAGATATAGAAAAGATTCAACGTATTGGTGCCAGTATGGATAATCAGTTTAATAAGTCATACAGTTTCACTGAATAAATGGTCATCAATTTTCAACTCACACTGTAGGAGAAAGCTGGACCCCCTTCTCTATAAGTGCATCTATCAAATCCTCAGAAAGCCATTCTCGGCGAAGACTTTCCAGAAGATCACGTAGAGTCTTGCCACTACAAAATAAATTGTTAGCTAATGATCAAATTTTCAAATCATCAAGGTCATACGGCAAAAAGCAATACTATTTGCTGTTTCAAACTCTAATTCAATGAGACAGAAGGGAGATAAGGCCCCTAATGTTGTAAAATGGCTAACATTACCTATGGTTTCGAACTTCCACTGCAGCATCAGGTTTCTTAAGCATAATGATCAACCAATCAAGGTTTTCGCGAATCATTTTGGCTGCATCAGCAGCCAAATGGAAAGCGTTATCCCCATCGTCATCCTGATAATGCAAAGAAACATATTTAACAGTTGCTTCAGAAACAAAACAATTAAGTCCCTACCTTCAACTGCCACATAAATTATTTACCAAATGAATAAGAAACGAAAAAATAACAGTAAATGTAAAATCACACCGATCCAGCTAAAAATGTCACTGCCTAAATCAGAGGCCAAATGCAGGCATATATTTAAGGATCAAATTGAGTGCAGATGGCAGCAGATGTCAGATGGAATGATCTTAGCACTAATGACTGTACATTTAAAGAGAAACAGTATGCATATGTTCTTTCGAAAAACTTAAGTTATAATATTATCAGAAAGGTAAGCGATTATTATCAGAAAAACTTAAGCTGTAATATTCCATTTTCTGGAACTCAGGAGGTAAACACAAAAACACATGTGCATAGACAACGTCATAACAGTACATTTTTATGGAACATCTATTTTTCTAGGCTCTCAAACCACTAACTATCAAATGTAAAATATTCATGAAGTTTTAAAAAGAAAGATGAAATTTTTTGCCTTTACATATATATTCTAACAACACACTTTTGCAAGAGAGGCAAGTACCTGTAAATTGCAATCTGCTCCTGAAGATAAAAGCAAGCCAACACACTCCTTCGCACCTCTTGCAAGTGCTACATGTAACGGTATTATGTTCTGACCATTCCGGATGTTCACATCAACGCCGGAGTCGAGAATGATCTACATGGCATTAGGAAAGAACAAGCTTAAATCAGAAGAGCAGAGATACAGCAAGGTGCAGGCTAAACAGATGTATGATTTATCACTTTATGTAGTGCATTGCTAACCTTAACTAACTCCACGTCGTTGGCCATAGCCGCCATATGCAATGCTGTCCGTCCATGCTGAGCGTCTTGAGCTGTTGGGTCAGCTCCTGCAGCAAGTAAAATGCGTACCAACTCTCTTCCCTCTGTGAAAAAGATTCATCAAAAAATGAACCAGACAGAAAGCACCAATTCATTGTTGGAAAATAAATGAAGCTGTAAAAATTAAAAGCTGTATATTCTTTAGTTTTCTGCATCTGTATTGATTTTGTTTTCAATATCTGGTTTCTCAAACTGAATGTCAGATATTGTGACACATACAATGATGATAATGAGGGATTCACTCTCGTGGTATTATATGTGCAGTTACTGACCCTTTACGTATGCAGGGCAGGATGCAAATTGGACCCCCATCTACATCTTCGATCAAAATAAAATGTGCGATAAGTATGTCATGCTAAGTAGACTTCTTTCCTTAAATGATACCCATAACGCTTGCATACTTTTTTATTACTAAAACAAATCTAATTTATTTCAGTTATAACTTAAGTACCTGTCAGAATGTACTATATAAGGAAAAAATCAATCGAGCTGTAATGCAACAAAAACACGCAATTTCAAATGGCTTTTTAAATTTCAAGAAGTCCTTCAATAATTACCGATTTCATGATCTTTCTTCAGAGATGCAGCCATACATAACGCAGTGCCAACTGGACTAGGTACATCGATTGCGTAAGAAATCTCTTCAATGGATGCAACTTCAACCCATCTCTTTACGACAGCCACATTCCATGTTGTTACGCACAAGTGCAAAGGCCTGCACAAATCAAATGTGCTCAGTCAGCTCCCGCTGAAATTGTATATCGTTATAAAAATGAGAGGCCACACAATTTCCTACGCAATAATTTTGCTAATTAACTTATTTCCTTTTCAGATAAAAATTATTCTATTTTCACGAGTCCCATCAGCGAAATTTCAAACAACTCCGAGCGTATATACCTTGAAATTTCATAAGTATAAGAACTGCAGACCTTCTTATATCGAATATAAAAAGTAAATCCAAGATAATAATCGTCATGCAAAAGCTCTTAAATGTTCATGCAAGAAAAGTTGACATCATCGTCTTTTCATTTTATAGAAGGTTGTCATATTCATAGTTCTCGCAATATTCCGACCTGGACATTCAATCATAACCTAAATACAAAGCTAATCTTCTTTCCGAGAAAGCAAAACTAAATCCCTATATCTATTACCATGATGGTATACTTCGAACCAGGCACCTATAGAAGGTTCAAAAACATTCATTTAGCTGTATTTAAGTCATTCTTCAAATTTTGAATGACAAAACATAGTGTTGATACGTGACAGGAAATAGACGGAATGCTTGAATCTAACGTTGGGAAACAACATGAAATATTTTATGGCTACTGGGTGACTTGCAAGGTTTCATTTATTTTCTGTTAGGTCTTCCTTTTCGTTTTTTCTTGTTTATGCATATTTTAATTATCTGGAAAAGATGAACTAAAATCACTCACGTCATATTTTTTGAATTTGAAACAGCCATCGATTTACAGCCTCCATTTTCCAATATCACAATAGCACAGTCTGTATATTTCTTGGAGATTGCTTTGTGTAACACGGAGTCACCTTCATCATCCACTGCATTAGGATCATCACCAGCCAATAGTAATTCCTGATGTAACGTAAACATAATAAACTTAGAGACCTTTTAGTTGTAGAGGGGTGAACTTGATGATTTAACTCTATCAACAATAACTTTTACCCGCATGCAATCTGGTTGGCCATGGTATGCACATACATGGGCAAAAGATGGACCAAGACCATCTCTTAATCTTGATCGGACATTTGCACCTCTTCCAATGAGAGTGCGGACACACTCCGGGGACCCGGCAGCTAATGCAAAAACAAGTGGTGGGTCTCCATCTTTATCTAACACATCAACATTAGCTTCCTTGAACTGTAGAATAACCTGAACGAGCTCCGCACTTCCGCGTCTGCATGCCAAGTGGAGAGCTGTCTGTCCATCAGAATTGTGGGCTTCCAGTAAAGAACTTATCGAGTGATTTAATCTGCCAGTGGCAGCCTTTGTCAACAAGTCTCTGTAAACAACTGTCTGTAAGCACCACAAAACCATCCAAAGGCCAAAAATGAAATCTAGAAAATTTCTGCAGGGCTACGAGAAGAGCTAACCTAACACCAATCAAGTTTCCTTCAGATAGAAGTCGATGAAGATGGTTAGGGCTATCTTGAATGACTTTAATTTCAGGGACATACGCTGGTTCCGTAGCACTTGTACATGGATCTATGTGGAAGCCACTGTAAATGGAAAAGGTATTTTCAACACTTAATTGAATGGAATCCAAGTAGAAAACTGCTTGCAGATCCAGTTTAAAGCATTCGACTAGGGCACCTATAAAATTTTCTCTGTACTATACAACCTACTCATTATTCTAGGGCGGTGAAGAACTTTCTAGTTTCTTTTAACAATAATCACATGCTCCTACACTAATTTAAAACTAAATATGTGTGGAAATCGGAAGTTATTTCTTAATAAGCAAGTAGATTCATAGTTGTATTAACTTACTTTTCCGGACTAGTTGGTTGGCTGCGAGGTAGGTCTTGCAGATGACGGAGAAATATTTGTAGCATTGAGATAAATGACGGTCTTTTTGATGGTTTGATCTGTAAGCAATCACCAATCATCTTCCAAAGATCCCTGGGTATGCCAACACCGACTACACTAGCATATTGTGGAGGCAGTCTTCGAGACTTCACAACAGATCTATATATCTCCTCAGAACTTAAACCAGCCCACCTGGAAAACGTAATTATATTAACTTTCAGGTCATAGAAGATTGACAGAACACAGACGAGAGGTGTCGATGCACATACGGTGTAGAGCCAGTACACATTTCAACCAAAGTGCACCCAAAACTCCAGGCATCTGATTCAACTGATATACCAAGTGCATCATCCCAGAATATGTTCAAGGATTTCTTTACTGGTTCCCAGGCCTCCGGAGCAGTATAATGAGGGCTGAGCATTGTACAGTCCATGCAAGAGTGGACTCTAGCAGACTCAGTTTCCGGTCCAGCTTTTCGACAGGAAGCTTTCTTCAAAATAGCAGGGAGTCCATAATCGGAAACCACAGCATGACCATTTGGATCCAAGAGAAGGTTGGATGGTTTTATGTTCATACAAACAACGCCAGCTGCATGAAGTTCAGTGACTCCTCTTGCAATGTCTGCACCATATCTGTGGATCAAAATACAAGAAGAAACATGATCAGCATAAATATGTGAAACAGCTTTATATCAGCTGTGCATTAGCTACTGAGCCGCATTTTGTTGCAAGAAAATAATGATGAGTAACGAGTAGAAACATAAGTTGGATTAGCCTTTACAATTAAAAATATGTCTTTTTAGTTTATTAAATCATTGTACATGAATCAGGAGCTGTCAAAAAACACATTATTCTTCAACATAGCTTATTTCTTATTCTCCTAAGTGGGGAGAGCAATATTAAAAATAGCAGAGCCAAGATGTTAAATTTCCAATCCATTCAGTTCATAGTAAACTGCACCTTAAAATCTGCTCCAAAGTGAGACGGCCCTCATTCTGTTGCATCTCAGATTGAACACTTCCATAGCACTTATCCATAATTATACACAAACATCCATCCATCCTAACAACCCCATGAAACGTACAAACATTTCTACACCACGTAGACTTCAACCTCAAGTTCTCAAGCTGCCCCTGAATCCATATAGCATCAGTATCCTCCCCAATCACCACCTTCTTGACTGCCACCTTATGTCTACACCTAACACCCCCACCACCCCCAATCAACACCCCATTCCACATTTCCACCCCAATCCTCTTCCCTTCCTTAATCCTCCTAATCAACTTCAACTCATGCCTCGACACCATCCCAATTCCACCAACCTCACACCTCGTTGCTCCTCCTTCCGGTCCATTCTCCTTCCTCCTCAACTTCCCATCAATAACTCCATTCCCAAACACATCCACATCCTCATCATCATTTTCCTCATCCTCATCATCAGTAAAATCACAATCAACACCAGCTGTATGACTATTAGCTGAAGCTGAGTGAATTAGGGCCAAGATCGCATAATTCTTACTCAGTCCACTAACCGAATTCCCAACCACCGACATATGTCGACATCTCGGACACGGCAAACTCGTGTCCTGTGATGCCGAATACATCCTCGATAAACACTCCTTGCAAAATCCATGACCACATTGCAGCAGCAACGGCACTCTCTCCTCCTCATCATATCTCGACTGGCAAACCGAGCAGCAAGGAATCTTCGTCAACATCTTCCAAATCCCTAAACTAGCTCTAAATCCCTAATTCCCAAAATCAAGCGATCAATCCATCCAACACCGACTCCGCAGATCCAGTAGAATGCGTTGTTTGCTTGCTCTAATTTTAATTCAATTCGATTCGAATCAAACCTCAGTTAGGGTTTAAGCTTCGAGCGGTTGTTGGAAGTCGGAGCACGCAGTCCAAGGCGTCGTCGGAGAAGTGAGCGAAAGATGGAATTTGTTGATTCTGCAATTGATTATTTAGTGTGTTATTAATTTTTAGTTAATTTTAAAAAATACAAAACCCATTCTTATCGATCGTATATTATGCGATTTAAAATTTGAAAATAACATCATTTTGAATTATTAAAAATTAAAATAACATTTCAATAATTTTAATATTGAGTATGAAAAACAAATTATTTTATGTACAACAAATTAAAATTATATCGTTTCGTAAAAATTGTATGAATTAAGAGAATCATTTAAGGCTACATTACACTTTCACAAATACCCATATTATAAATATTTTGAAGAAATGTATAGACCGAAGATTTAGTTTTTTTTCGAAAGCTGATTTATGCAGAAGTGCATTATTTGAGTAAAGGTTCGAACTTAAGTACTTATTCGGTATGACTATGATCTATCTGCAAACCATTTAACTAGATTTAGTTGTAGTTGCTTCTGTAGCATGATTTTAAGAAGTCAGATAAACCTCTAACTTGATTCTTTGTTCTGCAAGAATGCTCGACAACTTTCCCTTGCTCTTCCACGCCATGAAGAGAAGCATGTGAATGACCTGCATATTCGAATTTACATACTTTAGAATCAGGACAAAAAATTAAAGCAATAAAGTAACCCAAAATGTCTAACTGATTCTAACTCAACACTCGTTTTTCCATTATAAACTCAAAATGTCAAATACCCTTTGCCAGACATATCTGAGAAGACCACCAACAAGAATAACAACGGCCAGTGGGAGGAAATAGAACACCAGGACCACATAATAATGCAGAGGAAGAAAAAAGTTTCATGACCTGAAAGGGGTAAGTAGGTAGTCAAGTGGTAAGCAGGTAGATCACATCAGATAAGTGTTCAGGTTCGAACCTCTGCTCCAACATACCCTCGATTTAAAACACCAAAAAAATGTAAGGTATGCATGACCAAAATGATTGTGCTTTAATTTTTGTGTTTGCTTACAGTTTTCAAGCTATGCGATCAATCAAATTATCGGGAACACACTTGGGCTCCCAGCCTACCACTTTCGGTCAACATCTGAGTAACAAAACTTAATTCCTTTTGGAAACACTTGGGCTTCCTCTAATGGTCACATGAAGAGAAGCTATTATTATTTTGCATATTATATAGTTGGATTATGTTCAAATAAATAAAATAAAATTTTGTAAGGTGAAAGGATTTAATTTTAAAAGTTTTTTTTGTCGACAGTTAAAATTAAAATTGATCGTTTATCGAATAAGCAGTTATATTTGCAAAAATCATAGAGTCGAATTTATAGATTTTATTTAGTATCATTCGTTAAAATATCATTCGATAGTAATTAACGATGGATCGTGTCCTACACTCCTATATATACTTAGTGAACTTTACTGTCATTGTATTGAGCATCTAACAAAATAATTATATATGTACAATGAACATGGTTTAAGAGCAACTTAAAATGAAAACTTTTATTAAAATACTTATAATGTTTTATTTATGGTCAATGTAGAGAATGTATTTTCTAACTTTCTACATGTATGAAAAATCAAAGCAAATTATTTCAGAAAAACTGAATTTAAAGTTGAGAAAAATATCTTTAACACCATTTCATCATTCATTAACCATTTAATTCCAAATTTAACAAATTGGATAAAAACTTTCTAAATCAAATCACCAAAAGATTAAATTTTACATCATCAATAATAAAAAAATCCTCAACTCTCTCAAAAATTATTCATTTTTGACATCCTAAAACTTGACCTTCAAGACTTATCTCCTAAAATCTGAATAAACGTTTCATGGCACCCTTAAGTTTTATAAATTGCAAATATCACCCCAAACTTTATACCACCTTACTTCACAAAGTTGCAACTTGCAAGACTTTAGGCATCAATTTTGTATAAATGAAAACTTTAAGGGCCATTTAAACAATATCAGTATATTGACTTCCGCTTGTGGGTATAAATACAAGCTGTCAAATATCTACAGAAAGCGAAAAATATCAAAAGGTAAACTCAACTGGCGATTTTCACATTTATTTAATTTTTATTTCTAAAAATAAATAAAATAAATCACTCTGCGCTCTCCGCAGGTGAAATCTTCGGCGACGAAGATCAGATGTACCAGCTCGACAGCCGCAACTGTTCTCCTGATCATGACTACATTGGAACGTAAAGGTCCGTTTTCTATTTTTCCGATTTTTTCTGAATTTTTAGATATTTTTCTGAAGTTTTTGATCAGTTGCAAGCCCTAGTTCTGTTTTTGGACTTTCGTCACGAAATTCGAATCGTTGTGATGTTCAATTGTGTGTTTTATGAGTTTGTGGAGTTGTGTTTTGGGCAGAGTAAGAAAAGTTTTGATTTTTGAGCTAGGGTTTTTAGGGGTGGATATATACGTTTCGATTTTGGTGCTGTGGGTGTTGTAATTGTCGCGGTTATGGTGTAGGAGGGTGGGATGGGACGCGTGTTAGGGTTGGTGTCTGATGTTTGTTGCGGAGTTTTATGGAGTTGGGATACTAGTTGTATGTTTGAGCTAAGGATGAGGAGTTTAATTTTCTAGAATTTGCGCGAGATTATGTATAAAAAATGGTGCTTGGAGTGGATTTGGCGGTGCTACTGAGTATCTATAATTGTTGAATTGAATGGGGAACTTTTTGTAGTCGCTTAATTTGCGTCACTGAGATGTGAAAGAGTATTATATCATTAAAAATTCACCTTTGAATTAAAGCTTCCTATGGCTCATCATCATGGTTTCATTTGCAGTTTGTTGAATTTCTGATCATGCTACGTTTTAATCTTATGCTTTAACTTTGTTTTTGTAGAACCCATGCAAGGGGGTTACAAGGCTGCGAAAAGCCTCCCTGGCAAGGGATATGGATACCCTTGCAACTTGCAACTTAATAAAGCTGTTGGGAATGACATTCCGAAGCCTAAAAATGTTTCTAAATTATATAAAAATAGAGAACCTGTGAAAGTTAATGGTTCTGGTATAGAGTTCCAAAAACCTTCAACTGAGATCAACAAGAAAGCAGTTTACAAACCTGAATATGTCTCGAGGCCGTTTTCCGTCACTCCTGGTTTTCAAAATGTGCAAGCCTTGCTGGTGAACAGTTTTGAAGGCCAGTTTTTTCCTGTGTGGATTATTGGTATGGAGGTTCTCCTGCTGTTATGTATGACGTATTTGGTTATGCCTACCCATATGAAGCTCAATTTCAAGAATTTCAGTATTTTGTGGTAATTGATTTTGAGGCTACCTGTGACAAGGACCGAATTCCTCACCCTCAAGAGATTATTGAGTTCCCTTCTGTCATTGTCAATAGCTTGACTGGCCAATTGGAGGGATACTTTCAGACGTATGTGCGACCAACTTGTAATGGGCTTCTAACAGACTTCTGCAAGGATTTGACTGGTATCCAGCAAACTCAGGTCATTTTCATATCTCTCTGCGTGATATAATTTTTACTTTCCTCCCTTTATTCATTAGAGGAGATAGATATGTACATAGGTAGGCACAACTGCACACACTTGAACATCGAGATGTATCTACTGAGAAAATTGATCATTTAGGACTATGGAAATGTCCATGGGAGGAGTTTCGTAAATGAAGCTACAACCGTAGTCTATTCAATAAGCACCATCATGCGATTTAATGGATGCTACTATGTTAGATGAAAGAAGATGCGCATATTGTACCTTTCTCTTACAGTTGATATTGTCTATGACACGCGTGCTCTATTGTATATCTCATATTTGCATATATCATTGTCAAAACACATTTCTGTTGTGCCTCATGTTTTTGAGATGGTATTCAGCTAAATTGTCTTTCTTATGGTTTGTCTCAGGTGGACAAAGGTGTGACCCTCAGTAAAGCACTGTTTATGCATGACAAATGGCTTGAGCAGTTAGGTATCAAGGACTCAAAGTTTGCTGTGGTTACTTGGTCAGACTGGGACTGTCGTGTTATGTTGGAATCTGAATGCCGCTTTAAGAAGATCTCTAAGCCAACTTATTTCAATCAGTATGCATCTGAAACAGTAGATTGGCATCTATGTAATGGCATAGTTTTTTTGAGATCTAACTGGAAATGTTTCCCCATTCTGTGTACTAAAATCATTTTTCCTTTTTGCAGATGGATCAACTTACGGGTTCCCTTCCGTGAAGTCTTTGGGAGTGTCCGCTGCAACCTAAAGGAAGCAGTGAAACTCGCTGGCTTGAATTGGGAAGGTCGTGCACACTGTGGCTTGGACGATGCCAAAAACACAGCCCGTCTCCTTGCTTACTTCATGCAAATTGGCTTCAAACTGTCCATTACAAACTCCCTATCTTGGCAGTCTGCAGGCAGTGATGCTCCAAATAAGCCATCTTATGAAAACCCGTACTCTACACCAAATTACTACACACCTCCACCTGAGCTTCAGCTCTATTGCTTCTGTGGAGTTAAGAGCAGCCTGGGGTTTGCTACAAGGCCAGAACTGCGGCAGAACTGCTACTTCTTTGGATGTGGCAACGGGTCAAACGTCAGAGGCTCTCAGTGTCAGTTCTTTGAATGGGCCTCCCCAGCACCTTAGTCAGCAAACAGATCCATCCTCATCATATAACCAAGTTTATGTCATGTATCCAGAGGACAAGAGTGGCCATGATAAGGGTGGTAGAGTATTATTAGAAGCTTCGACTGAACGCTGAATATGAAATAGTTCGGCAGACATGTGGAAACTGGTAATATGATTAGTGAGGTTAAGTTATCATATGCAGGAGACCAGGAATTCTGTTGAGACTTATTTCAAAGTTGAAGCAATAAAGTCATCTTTGATCTATGTCACTCTTGACTCTTGAGCTTGCTTTAAGATGCTTTTCTAATGGTATAGTTTTACAAATGGCTTCTCACGAATTCATTCCTACAATATCTTAACTCTCTCGTTGCATGTTTCCTTGGCAGTGCCCTCGAATTAATAGAAGAACATGAAAACAGTAACAGACGCTTGTACATCGACGAGATTAATAATGTCACTTTTTTAGGAGTACGTACCTTTTGCATGAGTTGCACTAATTTGAAGAAATAAAGTTTAGTGTGATAAAAATGCTAGACATTGGACCCATCCCCATTTTCTTCAATTTGAACCATTGTTCAATTTTAGGGGAAATTTAATACCCAATGCCATCTTATAATCAGCAAATATATTTAATCAATATGTATATTAATGTCTTTACAAGAGGAATAATAATTGTGCAGCCGTGGCATCAGGTGTAGGTTTGCAATTCACAGTGCTCCTCAGGTTGCTCAAGCCTTAAAGTAACTCAGCTGACAGCAATATTGAATATTTCGGTGCCATTATGACAATACTAGCGCTCTGTTAGATGCATCCTGAAGCATCAGGTCTTTACAGAAGAGTTAGTAAAAGAGCCCGGATAGTAGGTGTAATATTTCTGTGTGTGATTGAAAGAGCAACAGCAAGCTCACCACGTTTCCCAGCTGACAATCGTCTTCAAGCCCATACAGTGTGTGCTAATCATTGAATATTCACCATTGGATATGCAGTAAGGGGTAGAAATTTTCCGAATGTCACATCTTTACCACTTTCTGTCGATTTTGCCAAAAAACTGCAACTTAGGTTCATTGAAGTCTTTAACTTGAGGAAAGCGCACTGCTTGACAGTGGCAGGCTTTATGGACTCACATCAAAGATAGTAGCATCATTGGAAATCTAACCCTAATGCCGAGAAGTGTCATTCCACAATACTGGCATAGATGCAATTTTTATAACACACCCTGCAAGTTATTCAATTCTATCAGATTAGTAATTGCGAAACAAAGAATTATAAACATAAAAAGGTAGCAGTCTAAATTGAATTCTCGCCCTTTATTAAACTCCCAGTAGAGCAGCCTTAAAATATATGTTCTCAATATGGTATAACTATTAAGATCCATCTTCATCATACACCTTACTTAGATGCATAATGACTGTGTTAACATTGCAGGAGACAACAACACAACAGACTAAAATGATATTGTCAGGAAATGCTACTTAAGTGAACCTGGGAAGTTGATTTGGTGACATGCCCTAGAGTCAGTATGCTAGCTTGGTTCCGCGCATGCTAGTATACGTTTTCATGAGATCCGGCAGTTGCTCGACAAATTTTTTAACATAGTTCTCCACAAACTTTTCCTCCGAAAATGTCATCACCCAAACGTATCTCAAATCATCCTTCACTAAGTTCTTCGACTTCAACTCATTTAACACAAAAAACCGAGGCTTGTACCTTCCTTCAAGGCTATACATCAATAATTTCGGATAAGCAATAATAATTTCCTGACCCAACCCCATACTCTCGAGAATAAACTTCGTAACAGCCCTAATCTTCTCTTCCGAACAAGCCAAACAAATAGGATCACGCACAAATGCAGACACAATCTCCTCATCAGCCCAACCTAAACTCCTAAAAACATCAAATTTCCCATTCCATGTAGCTTCCGACATCGAAATCTTCACGCAAACTGCATGGATAAAAATAGAAGACTTCGGCTCAATCCCCAATTCCTTCACCGCCTCAATTGCACGAGCCATTGAATCCTTTTTCTGCAAGGCAGCCCTTGGTTTCTTTGCAATCATTAACCTAATAGAATGCAAACTAACACCTTCGCTAATCAACAATTCTACATTTGGCTTCATCGCCAACTCCAAATTAGTAGAAAGCAGCCACGAAGACCGCCTCAACGCCACTTCAACTTTCTCAATAGATCCCAAATACTTTATCAATAGCTCCAAACTCGGCGCTAAATGACTCTTAACACCTCTCCTCAAAATCACGGGGTTCGAAACCAACAACTCAATCAGATAACATCCAGTTAATCGATTCTGATTCAAAAACTGTACCTTTCGCTTCAAGCCATCCAATCGTACCGTGAGCAGCTCCGGCCTCTTCTCGATCATCTGGTTCAAATGCGAATCTGAGAATCCGTTTTCTCTGAAGAACGCGATTACGGATCCGCATCTTTCGAGATTCCGGTGCTTGATGTCGATTTTGTGTGAGGCGGAGATGGCTGTGGATTTGGTCAATCCGCATGCGTTGACCAGGTAGTCAACGGTTGTGGTTGACGAAGCTGGTTGTGCGATTGAAGTTGAGAAGAATCGTTTCGGAATGGAGGCGAGTAGAGATCGTAATGTGGCGGATTGCATTTCGGGGATTTTGAGGTCGGGTTGTGGATTTGGGAATTAGGGTTTTGGGTGGTGAACGAAGTTATAAATTAATAGTTAAATAAGAAAAGATTTTGTAATAAATGATTGAATTCTAATAATCTATTATGCGATTAAAAAGTAAAATTCCAAATTCAACGGCAATGTATTTTTAGCTTATTCAATTGTCAATTTTAATAAAAATTAACGTTAATCTTAATCGTAAGATTAATTAAATTATTGATCAAATTTTCTTCACGTAAATGAAATGCCCTCCTAAAACCTAATTCTTTTTTATTATGTGTTTTTTAAATATTTATATGCTGCTATAAGAATGGACAAATTTCAAATTCGGACAGAAAAATATCGGGATGACTTAAAACACCGATTTTTAATATCAAATCCCGAATAACTGACCGCTAAACTGCTGCTCAATACACTATATTATTTGAATTTTTCTCCATCAGCTCAAAGGCTATTTTGGTACTCTTTCTTAAATAATAAATTCCATACTACATACTCAAACTTCTCACTGCTATCAACTCTGACCAAAGACGGTGGTCAACGTACGTCAAACTGAACTCCGGCAGCACTCGTCAGGTGCTCTCTTTAACCCCCTCCTTACTCCATACCCACTTACAATCTCTTTCCTTTACTTCAAAAATGCGCTCCGTTTACTCTACTTTTCATCTTCAAACCTTGTTTTTCCATTTATGTCTCAAAGATCGAATCTTTTCATTTTGTTTTATGTAATTTTGTGTCAAAGGTGTCTCCTTTTCTTGATTTTTTGTATTCTCATTTCATTGACAAGTTTGTGTTTTTGTTAATAATTGCTGATTGGAAGCTCTGCAGATTTTGGCAAGATTAGAGCTTTCAGAAAGTGAGGATTTTGAGAAGTTTTTGACTGATGATGGATGAGAAAGGTCAGAGTTCTGGTCAAGTGGACAAATCTAGGGTTTGGGATGTGAAGCCACTGCGTTCCTGGTCTCCGCGTTTTCCCAAATCATCACACAGTTCATTAGGCTCAGATGGGCAACAACAACAGCAACATCAGGTTGAAAGCAAGAATGGTAGTGGCAGTGGAAACAGGTTTTATCCATTTGGAAATGTTGATGGTTCGGCAGATAATTCTGTTCCAGCTCCTATTAGGTCTAACAAATCTGCTGCAGCTGTTTTAGCTGCTGTGTTTCGCGGTGCGTCGGATAAGGATGTTAAAGAAGTAGAAAGTGATGGGTCAGATGATGGATTGGTAAAAAGGCAAAGAATGGATATGGCTCTTGAGAGTTTTGATACAACTAAGCGAGAACATGGTGATGCGGAAACTGTGGACTATGTTTTGAAGATGTTTAATGCAGTTAGGAGGAGATTAAGCCAGTTGGAAGAAGCAAAGGAAGTACTGACTATTTTAAAGAACCGATCCGATTCATCAGCTAACACAATTTTGATGAATAAGGGGGTAAGGACAAATCTAAGTAAAAGAATTGGAATTGTGCCGGGTGTTGAGGTTGGGGACATATTCTCTTTCCGGTATGAGATGTGTTTGGTGGGGCTGCACACACAAACTGTTGCGGGCATTGACTATATGAAAGGAAGTTCTGAAGATGAGCCATTGGCGTTGAGCATTGTGTCTTCTGGTGCTTATGGTGATGAGGCGGAGGATGAGGGTGTGTTGATCTACACTGGTCAAGGTGGTGTCGGCAAGTAAACAAGTGGTTGATCAGAAGCTCGAAAAAGGGAATCTTGCCTTGGAGAGAAGTATGCAACGAGGAAATGAGATAAGAGTTATTCGAGGACGTAAAGACCCAATGAATTCATTGGTAAAAATTTATATATACGATGGTCTTATACAGTCCAAAAGATGTGGACCGAGAAAGGGAAGACAGGTGGTAGTATCTTCAAATTTAAGCTGGTGAGGTTAGAGCATCAACCAAGGGCTTTTTCTGTTTGGAAATCGGTTGAGAAATGGAAGCAATGCCTTGGATCTAGACCTGGGCTTATAATCTCTGATCTTGCATCTGGAACTGAAAGTCAACCTGTCTCACTTGTTAATGAAGTTGATAACGACAAAGGACCGTCACATTTCACTTATGATCCATCTTTAAATTATTCCAAACCGTACACCTCAACTAACTTGTCACTTGAGTGTAATTGCCATACTTGCACTCCTGGAGATCTTGACTGCGCTTGTATTTGCAAAAATGATGGTGATTTTCCGTATTTGGGAAGTGGAGTTCTAGTTAGCCGTAGGCCCATGCTGTATGAGTGTGGTTCCTCATGTCAATGTTCTAACTGCAAAAATCATGTTTCACAAAATGGCTTGAAATTCCACTTTGAAGTGTTCAAAACTACTGATAGAGGCTGGGGACTGCGTTCTTGGGATCCTATTCGGGCCGGTGAATTCATATGTGAATATGCAGGAGAAGTTATTGACACACTCAGTTCTATAAGGAAAAGCGAAAAGAATGACTACATTTTTGACACTAGTCAGCATAAGCATAATTCTCTCAAGTGGAACTACGATCCTTCCTTGCTAGAAGAACATTCTGTTGAATCTGCTGAAGATTATGGAATCCCGATTCCCTTGACTATAAGTGCGAAGAAAATTGGAAATGTTGCAAGATTTATGAACCATAGTTGCAATCCGAACGTGTTCTGGCAACCTGTAATGTACGAGGTCAATGAGGAAGCATTTCTTCACATTGCATTTTTTGCGATAAAAAACATATCTCCGATGACAGAGTTAACATTTGACTATGGGATTTCCCAGTCTGTCAGTCCGAAGGTAGATAATAGTAACATGACAGATGGTAAGAAATGTTTATGCAAATCAGCAAATTGTCGGGGTTATTTTGGTTGACCGCGGAATAAGCATCCCTGGCGCCAATCACTACAAAAAGGTCAGACCCAATACTTTTAACTTGCTTGTAAATGAAGTGAAGCACGAGTCATGAAAGTTGATATGAAGTAAGAACTCATATTCTAGACTTCTATTTATATATCGAGATTGCTTTGCATATGATGCTTCCCTTGCCTGCCTTGTGATGATATCCCTATATAATTTTTATTTGCAAGTTGTCATCTCCATAAATAATGACATGAAAATTAAAAAACAGAAAATGCACGAGGCCAGCGTTGTATGAGTCCTTTGTTAATATTTGTCTGCTAATTACTATTTTTGTTTTTTTCAGCTGAATTCAGACCATCAATTAGCATCACATAAGTGCGCTGGATATCTCTTGTGGGGACCCAAACGCAAAACAGAGAAACAACGAAACCTTTTGGCAAATCAACAGCAGTTGTTCCTAGCTTAACCCTGTGCTTATAGTCCTGCAGCTTGTAAATGTAGAAAGCAAAACAGTGTTGTGCCGTTGTTCTCCTGGTTGGTGCAATTGTTGCACACTAATCGAATTAGATGCACTTTCTTGCTGAGTATGAATATCATATTTCCATGGAGCATTTCTGGTACATTGATCGAAGAAAAGAATAAATAGGTACAGCTCAGAAGTTCCGCAGGAAATTATTTATCAATGAATTTCAAGACGCATAATTGGATGATATGGAGGTATGCTTACAAGCATATATGCCTTAAGCAATATAGTACAAGGGATTTGGAAGTTTGAATGACCTAGTTGCTACTGAGAAGCCATTCAAGTCACTCCATTGATCTCCACTGTTTCCATGAATGAGGTATCCTTCTGATTCTATCTCCTTCCTCTTCTCCGACTTGTACACTACCGCCTTTTTCCCGTGGTCCGACTCTCCCCTGCAAAATCCAACGAGGATCAAAAATTTAAGTTCATTCAGATTTTATGGAACTGTCTTTATTGTTACCTCATGATGACCTTTTTCCAGCCTTTGTATCCAGCATTGTATAGATTTTTCTCAGTGACCTTCCTTTCGCTTTCATCTCGTCCGGTGATCAGAAAAATTGTGAAGTTTAGCTTCTTTACCTCATTGTACAGTCTCTGACTTGCTGGTAATTCTGCCGCAGCGCCCTTATTTACCCAAATGTCAAATTTCTCTTCCTCATATGGCTCTGATCTGAAATTCATAAGTAGCTGTTAACCACTCGTTCTCAGTTTATAGTGAATTTTAGATAACACTTACCCATAACCGTTTTCTTGGTAATATGGCAAATTGGACAACAATGTTTCATCAATGTCAAACACCCAAGCATCCTTTCCATTGCCAGACATATTCACTTCCTTAGCAAATGCCACTGCAAAATCTGTAACAACCTCCGAATCAGACCGGTACCTTTTACCCTCACATATCTTTTCACAAACTTAACACACTTTTTAGGTACAGTGCTCCATTTTCCAGCATCATTAGCTTCAATAGCGTATCTCCAACTCTCACAATATTGACGGTTTTTATGTGATGTTAGCATCCTCCTATGATCGTCATTGTCAGTTGTTAAGGTTGTGTCTGAGTGTGTCTGATGATGATGATCAGATTGTGGAATGATACGAGCTGTGGTTAGATGAGTTGTTGAGATTAAGGTGAGGAGGAGGATGATGATCTTGGACGAAACCATGGCTGTTTTGAATGTGGAATATGAACTGAACTGCACCAAGCTGGCAAGTATTTATTTAAAAGAATGGAATTTATTGTAATCAGATTTAAATGGAAATCAAAAGTAGTGTAAATAAGGAGATAAATATGTGTATAATGCTATTTTTGGGTGAGTATATTCCATACAAAACATGTTCTGTTAATATCTATAATTTATTATTTATTTGAAAATTAATTATTAAGATTTGGATCCGTATTAACTGCTCTATTAGTCCCGAAATATGTGAATATGTTATATTAAGAAATTGAATTAGTTTTCAATGTTATTTAATCTGTTATATTTTTGTGAAGGAGATACAATTTTAAGGTTCAATTATTATTATTATTATTATTATTTTGATAAATATTAGTAGGGTTCAATTATTCGTTGTACTTGATTTTGTAAATATTTTAAATGTGATCAATGATGAATCTTACGATGCACATGGAATTGTCGTTCAAACATCAATATCAGTATGGTGATGTTTTTTTTTTTTTTTTTTTTGATGAAAAGAGTTCTAAGACTCTGGACAGTACATTTAGAGGACTTAATTCCAATCGACAACCGAATGGAGACCTCGAATACAAAATAAAATTAAACTAAGCATAGTGTAAACGAGATTCTTAGCCTCAGTACTGAAAAATAGCCGAACAAATATGACAGGATCGTGAGATTGTGAGCACAACTGAACAACCACTCTGAAATACCGGCACTCCAAGAAATCAGTGGAAATTTAAAGATAATAGCATGAAATTGTTAAAAATATATCTCAGAGAACCAGCGTCCCGAATAGTCGGCAATCCAAAGCTTAATCCATAACAAGGACGGAGTAAATGTTGAAACGGGACACGTGGCTAGAAAACTATACCGAAAGCATGTCACATGACACGTGGCTTGAAGATGGACACGCGTTGAAACTGAACCGTACCACATGACAAACAACCGAAACCATGCCACGTGTAACCGAAGCTGACAGCAGAAAATACCGAACTGAGCCGGCGTCTCTTCCGTCTGTAACACCACCGACGACCACCACTGATCCACCGAACAAACTAACCACACAGCCATGGAAGACACATCTCCACAGAACATCAGGAACAGCTGGGCCAAAAAAACATAGCAACCATCACGACGGACAGACGGCGCAAAACAGACAGCCACTGGAAGCAATTCAGACAGCCACCAGCAGCAGAAGAAAGGTCGGCGCAGCAGAGAACCACCCGACAAAGAAGCATGGCACCACTAGCCTAATCCATGAAGCCGGACAGATCCAGCACAACTGTAACACCGCCAGCAGCCACCAAACCTGGAAAGAGCAGAAGGCCGACAACCCTGCAGCTAACTACAGTGACCCAGCCAGAGCAAAACGGCGCTGAAGCAGACCACCAAATCGTCGCACAACACAGTAGAGAGGTTGGCCACGCCACCTCTAAAAAGAGCTTCAAAAAAACGATAACAAAAGAGCATCACAAGATAGACAGCGCATCAGAGGAGCGGCGGCGGTAAAAGATAACGAAGCGTGAACCAGCCACCCCAACCATCCGTGTGCACAGCCAACCCAAAACTGCTACTCACCGCAGCCATCGAAACATCAACCCCTCATCACTTCCGCACTAAAACCACCCGGAAACATCCACCAACTCATAAACATCCGTTCTACAGAAGAAACGGAACAGGGCAGTGAAAGAAGGAGGCATCGGCGGAAAGTGGGGAGGGAGAGTTTAGAGAGAGACAGCAGTATGGTGATGTTTTGGCAGTTGCATATAATGTATGTCGTGTTGTTACAGTTATTATATGCAGCGGGACGAACCATACCTCTATATGTATTACGATTTTATCGAGATTCAGTACAGCAATGAACCCTTCCTTATAGGATTCGGATCCGGTACAGCCTACTGCGGATTCCAGCCGATTTTAATGAAAGTTTTAATCCAAAGTTTTAATGTATATAATTTTTAATTAGTAAATATAATAATAAAAAATCCTAAAAAATAGAAATTTAATATTTTTATATTCTAAAACCCTATCTAAACCACTAAACCCTTTACACGTGGCATCATATTTTTTAAAAATATTAAATTAATTAATTTAAATTTGGCTGCAAATGGCTGTTCGCAGCACTGGATCCAAATCCTTCCTTATAAACCATATTATTCCGTTACGATTTGAAGAGGCTTTTTTAGCTTGAAATTTAGCAATGGTTGAGACAGACGTGATTTAAACAAATGGAATTGATAGTGTGTGCTTGATTGTGCAGTTGAAATGAATATTAAGAATAAAGATTTTACAGTGACAAGCAAAGACCAATTGGTCAAAAGTTTGTTGGGAGTATGACTATTTTTGATAGATGTGAAGCAGAGCCTTTGGTAAAAGATACAACATAAGTTAATGGATGGAGCTTAAACCTAATCTGCAATAGAACCTGAGATTCCATCCACCAATTTCATTACCCTTTTCTCCATTAACTCTTTAGATTTTGCAAGTTTGATAGACCCGGAGAGGGTGGCCAATGCTATCTCAAAATGTTTCGTTCGTATTGTTGAGGAGATGCCCGCATTGCCACTTTCTTCTAAAGTTTCAATTTCTTCCAATGCTGCTACCGAAGCTTCATGTACCTACAGACCCAATCTAGATAATCGAAACAGTTTCTAAATGAGAAGTAAACATTTACGTGAAAGAAAGGAGGTGAGAACAAACCAGGGCTGAAAGATCTGCCCCAGAAAAGTTTTCGCAAACTGCACTTTTTGCCAAGGCATCCAAGTCAACATCAGGATCGATAGGTTTCTTTCTACTAACAGCTTTTAGTATTTGTGCACGCTGGTTGGAACTTGGATAGCCAACATAAAGGTGTTTACCAAATCTTCCAGGGCGTAGAAAAGCTGGGTCCATTGCGTCACGCCTGTAGGAGGAACCATTAAATTAGTTGGATGATAGTTTCAGTTGACACTAGATGTATAAGACCTCGTGAATGTGTTTCACCTGTTTGTGGCACCAATAACATACACACCACTACGTTTATCACCACCATCTAACTCCATCATCAACTACACCAACAAATAAACTGATGATAAATACCAGACCTGCTTAACAAAGCACTGATGGTGTTTAAGGTCTCATCTATGAGATTATGAATTACCTGCATTGCTACACTTTCAACAACCCATCCTCCATCTTTGCCACGTTTGGCAGTCAAAGCATCCACCTAGGAAAATATGTAAGACAAATGATTCAAACATACGAAATAAGAAAATGAGTATGTTTAATAATCGGAATGAGTTTCTGGGTCGAAAAACATTCGAATCAATAAGCCGCGTATCATTTTCATATTTGCAAGTGTCAGATATAATATGCACTGCTTGTTATAATCTTCATTAACGTTTTAATTGTCAACGATAAAGTCTCTGGTAATAGACAATAAAAAACACCTAACGAGACACCTGAATCCAAAAAATCTAACATTTTACTTGAAACTTCATGAGAACGACATGACTTACCTCATCAAAGAAAAGGATGCATGGCGCGCATGTCCTTGCTCGACTGAAAATTGCTCGAACTGCCGTCTCACTTTCTCCAACATATTTATTCAAAATTTCAGGGCCCTGATAAATGGTCAAGATGTGTAGTGAGATTGAATATATCCCATACCATACTGATGCAATGCCTAATTGTCATTTTGACACCAGTAAATACAAGAATATAAAAATTCACCTTGATGTGTATGAAATTAGCACCAGCTTCGTTTGCAACAGCCTTAGCAAGTAATGTCTTCCCACAGCCAGGGGGGCCGTAGAGAAGAAACCCTGTGTCGAAATCGACACCGAATTGCTGAAAAATTGGCAGACAGTAAGAGCATGATTTCACACTTCTATTTAATGCAAAACACAGGTGGGACTGTTTTCACTCAGCATATGATAAAGCTCTTGAGAGAAAATTCCAGGAGACGAGGCGGATCATTGAATAACAGATAGTTATTAGATGGTTAATCACTGAAGCTATTACCATGCTAATTACATCCTAACAGGAATCAATTCTGACTCAAGAGTTACAACGGTTGGCGAACACCATAATTTGGAAAAAATCAAAATTCAAGACTCACTCAAAGTTCATAAAATAATTGGTTCACTCAGTTAATCATATTCAAAGGGGAGCTTACGAAACAGAATCAGATTCAGTTTTGTTCACAACTACATGCATCTCGGTTGACAATACTCGGAGCTCTAGGATATGTTAAAAACAACAAAAATCCCTAGTATTAATATTAAGCCCAAAAAATCCAATACTTAAACTCTAGGATATGTTAAAAAACAACAAAAATCCCTAGTATTAATATTAAGCCCAAAAAATCCAATACTTGAAGCTCTAGGATATATTTAACCACAACAAATATGCAAAAAAAGAAATACTGGTAATAACAAAAGTCTAAAAGCTACTATATATGATTTGGCCAAAAAATCAAGTACCTCATATTTTTCAGGATGCATTATTCGCTTGACTATATGTGAAGTGAACACTTTCCTCAAATCATCAAGGCCTCCGACGTCTTCCCATTTCACATCTGGAATAGTAGAAAACCCTTCCCTTTTTGAAGAGGGTTGGACCCTTTTGACAGCTTCCTGAAGGATATCAAATCCAACTATTACCACCAGTAGTAGCAGACAACGAAGACAATATTACAAAATATTTAATTAAAATGCAATGTACATTGAGTAAGTAAGTTTGTTAAATGAAACTGAGCCCTAGGTACTGATTAAATGCAGAAGGAAAAGATGTATCACAAAATACTATTTCAGCCTTGCAACAGCTCACCGCAAAATCATCCATGGTAATGGAAAGATTTTCCATTTCAACAGGTAACCATGATTGCTTCCACCATTCGCTATCATCCTCATTCTCCAGTGGTTCTCTCAGTAACTTGTTTTTTCTGTCATCCATGATTCTCCGCATAGCAAGGTTGCCAGCCTTATTTGCTAAAGAAGCCAAATCAGCTCCTACGTACCCTGGTGTCAACCTTGCGATCTTCAAAAGATCAAAGTCGCCTTCCAGCTTAAGCCCACGAGTAACCACTTTAAGAATGTGAATTCTAGCTTTCTCATCCGGCACGCCCAAGTATATCTCACTATCAAATCTACCAGGCCTTCGCAGTGCAGGATCAATTTCATCAGGATGATTGGTAGCTCCAATGACAAGAACATGGGCAGCAGCTTGATTTGACGATTCAGGTGTTCGATCTGCCGAAGTTACTTGCAATGTCTGACATGATTCATCCATACAAGTCATCAACTGAGTCACAATTCTCCTTCCCATATCCCTTTGCGCTCCTTCTCTCTTTAAGGCAATAGCATCAATCTCATCAATAAACACAATTGATGGTGCTGTCCTAGTTGCTTTTGAAAAAAGCTCTCTAATATTCTCCTCAGACGTGCCTATATTGAAAAATGCAATCGATCACTTTTTGTTTTCAACCAAAGATTGTGTATTACAAAACTAGTGGAACAAATAAACAGATACAATTACCTGATACACCAGAGACAATTTCAGTAGCCGAAATCTTATAAAAAGGCACACCAGCCTCATTAGCAATTGCATTAGCCAACATAGTCTTCCCGCAACCAGGCGGACCATATAACAAAATCCCGGCCACAGGCTTCACACCAAGATGACTAGCCACCTGCGGATGACACAACGGCGCCAACACCTCCATAGTCAACTCCTCCAGTATCTTCTCCATCCCTCCCATATCCTTAAACCTCGGTCCACCACTCTTCCTCACTTCAACCACCTCACTCACCTTCTTCCTCTCCACACTTTTCTTCCTTCCATATCCACCACTCTTCCCTCTCTTCCCATCCATCTCCACCTCCATATGCTTTTCCTCCACCTTCGCTTGCTTCACATACTTATCTCTCAATGTATCCTTCATCACATCCATCTTCACCTCCAATTTCTCACCATATATTGCATCTTCCGACGTGGATACCTCAGAGGACTCCTCAGTCCCTGAGAAGTTAAAACTTTTCCGATGCTCCGCTTCCATTGCAAGAAGCCTCCTCTCGTTCGCATCTTCCTTCTTCTTCCTCTTCCGAGAACTCGAAGCCAATTCCATCTCATCCTCATCTTGAATCTCGTCTTCCGAACGAACTTTTTCCTTCTCCTTCTTCATCATCTTACTGTTTTTGAATTGAGCTTTTCTAACCATTGTAACCAGAAGCTTCCGCTTCGTCCGGACGTAGAGAAACGGGAAGTTGGAGATTAAGTAATCGACGAGATCTTCTTCCGTCGGATTGAGGATTTTGCAGCGCTGGATTTGGCCGCAGATGATGTCAATGGTCGAAGTTCGGCCCATCGCCGCCGTACTCGAAACTCAGATATTCAGTTCAACAAATTAGCCCTACGATGACGAGTCAATGCTTTGACCTAAACCCTTCTAAGTTCTAAGCCTCTTTTTTAAGTAAAAATTAAAAAATAATAACAGACAAATCGTACATTTAATTAGAAAATGTATCATGTAGATCCTTCAATGTGCACATGACAAATGCACATACGTGGCGCAATCTGGTGCGTCCAAAAAATGTAATAAACGGATGCAAGAGGGGATTCACGAGTCCACCAAATTGGATGGATCCACAGGATACAATCTTTATTTAATTATAATTGTTTTGTAGTAGAAATTCGTAAAAGCCTTCGGGCGAAATAAAAAAATTTAAAAAAAAAGTTTAACATTATGATATGAAAAAATAAGATTGAATTTAACGATCAAATTTAGAAGTTTATTAGTATTACTTTTTCATCGTTAAAATAACAACTCCAAAATAATCAAGTAACAGGAGTCACAACAAAACACAACAATTTACAAAAGCAAAACAAACAAACAAATTAATAGATAACGTAAGATGATGATTATTTATCATCCATCATAGTCAGAATCCTCTGTTTCAGAGCCCGCCCTTCACTGGAATACCAGCATCAGTAATCCATTTACTACCTCCAAGAAAAGAATTCACCGTAAACTTTTCTGCAGTAGCGGCATTGATCGTCCTCAACCCCTTCCACTTCACTCTGTTAGTAGTACTCGCTCCAGGTCCATTGTTCTCAAACTCAGCGTAGAAAATAGTACTTGGTGCAGTATCTCCAACCCATGGCAACCATCCCTTAGGATGAATCAAGCTACCGAAGAACGAGTGGAAAAACACGGTAGTCGAAAAGTCCTTCCATGGTCGACCCAAGTAAGTCTCGGTTTTGCCAAGATTGTCGAATGGTGTAATGGAGCAGTTTTGGAATGAAAGGCCTGTGTTTTGGTTAGGGTCAACTTTGCCTTGTGCTGTAATGGTGTTTCTTTGACCGGCGGATGGGAGACGAGGTTGGATGAGGCAGTTTTGGAAAACGGCAGCTGAGTTGCCGAAGATGAAGTCTACTGTGCCTATGATTTTGCAGTCACGGTAGAATTGACGGTTTGTGTGTGGGTATAGTGTGTCTTGGAACGCATCGAATTTGCATCGGTAGAAGGCAGAGAAATCTCCGCTTGATCGCATCGCTACGGCTTGGTGCTTCTTCGGTCCGGCCGTGTTTAGGAATCCTATATCCCTTGCCACAAATCCCTTCCCTTGCACAACTACAGAACATAAAAACGTAGTGTCAAAAATTCAAATCTCTAATATCTTGGCGCCAGTCCAAAACCTTAAACGGTGTGGTTTGAGCGAAATGAGATATGAAACGGTGTCGTTTAGGGACTTACTGAATGGTGCAGTGGTGAAAGTGGGAGTTCCATCAATAACATTCTTGCTACCGGAAACAGTTGTAACATCCATGCCATCACCAACAATCACAACATTCCACTTGTTTTTTGTAACAACAACCTGCTCAACGTAAACACCCTTTTTGATGTAAATGACGGTGATATTTTTATTTTTGTCCTTAACGGCTTGGATCGCTTGATCGATGGTCTTAAAATTTCCGGTCCCGTCTTTCGCTACGACAATGTTTGCTATCTTTCGCAAGTCAGCACTTTCGAGTAGCTGACGATCAATTCTTTGTACCCATTCCGGCTCTGCATTGGTAAGAAGGCGACGATTACCGAATTTGATCGAGTCAAAAACATTCGAAATCCAGCTGACAATAGCTAAACTGTTGCTGGTTAGCTCTGTGGAGTTTTTCAGTAAGGTGGTTAAATCTGATCGGAGATGCTCGTTCACGTCGATGAACCCATCGAGGCAAGTATCCTGACTAGTTCCAGCAGTACTTAGCCATGTCTCGAGATCATCGAATGATTGAGTGAAACTCTTGGTTGGAACAGACAACGATTCGTTCAAATGATCGATAGACATCTCGAGTAGCTCATGACAATTTATTAGAGCCCCATTTGTTAAAGTGTGGTTCGATCCGGAGTACTCGGATTTAAATTTCTTTGAGGCATTGTCTAGCTCGTCCAACGCGATTTGGATTGAGAGGAAGAAGAGTTCTTGAGGAGTAGTTTTGTCTCCAGCTTGTGATCCAAGTCTTTCATAGCACAAATCTGGATGCAATGTGACGTCACATACGGCCTTGATTGAAGATGCGAGTCCGCCAGACTTCTCCTCTTTTTTGTGGTTAAACACAGTTGTGCCAACCACAGCAGCAATCACAACAGACACCAAAACAATGGAAGATATAGCTATAACTGCAATCCTTCTTCGCGACCTTCGACGAGCATCGACCGCATGCTGATCCACTTCATGGACCTTGAAAAAGGAAGACATTTTGCTCCTCTTCGGTTTAGATGGATTAACGAGTTGAGACTGAATCGCTTTGTGATTGAATTTTGGTGGATTGTTGGTGAGTTTAAATATCAAAAAATGAGAGGGAGGACCGAGTTGAAAACGTTGTTTTAGGATTATTGTACTAAAGAACGCGTTGTTACGTGCTGGAGACTTATGGAAACGGTCGTCTGAACTCTGGAGTTCTGATCATGTCTTGATGCTGCTGTTTTGATGATTTTTAAAATGTTTCATATGATTGAATTTGTGTTAACTTGTGGAGAAATTTTCAATATGATCTGTAAGTTTGACTTTGTATTTTGGTAATTTGGTGGAGTGAGTTGAGAGTTACATAGTCAACGGATGTTTTTACAAGAATAAAACCTGTTCTCAATTCTTGCTACATTTGTTTAGTTCTCTAGTTGTAACAAACAATTGTTCGGTTGCTTTAGAAGACATGGACAGTATTTGAATAAATATACAACTGAATCAGTCCGGCATGGAAAAATTCCGATGTAATTATTGTTCTAAATTCAACTGTGTACTGTTTGGTTTCATTCCAAATGGAACTCTTTCAAACATCAACAAATCACTAGAAAACCAAGCAGTTTAGCACAATGTGGGCACGTGCATAAACATTTTTAAAGTACCAATGGTTGGCCGGAGATTGCTTCTTTATTGGGTCAACGTCGGTGTCATAGTGTTTGACCACAATCATTCAACTTCCGAATATTTGAAAAATAACCCCTCAACTTAATTTTTTTGCAAATATTTTCCGTTGGATCAGATTTCGCTCTATGCTAGAATGTGAAACATCTACGGCGACATTTTGTGTATTTTGTTATTGACACGACGTCGTTTGCAAAGTACTTGTTGCGAGGAAGAATATTTTTGTATTTTAATTTCAGTCATCAAACTTAAGATTATTTCCCATCAAAAAAAAAAAACTTAAGATTATTTAGATTTGTTCTAATTGGTTTGGCTCGTCGTCTCTCATCAATCGGACTCGAAATGCGCCGCCGCCGACGGCTGCGTGTCGATCGACCGCTCCACTCACTTTTATATGACTGATGAACGTCACGCTCTCCAGTAAGTACCTTTCCGCCTTCATATCTTAACAAGTCAAGTCTTAATAGTTTCGCAAACCCTGATACCAAATGTAATTTCAGACACTGTTATCCGTGCTTATTGAAATCAAGTCTTATTATGATGCGATTGTGATGCATGGAAGGGAAATACAAGGAGTAATTTAGCCACAAATTTTGTAACCTGTAAAACTTGTTAAACTGTTACTGCCAGTGAAGTTGAATTGATTGGCTTTGGCATTCGTAGAGGCAATTCTTGTTAGTGAAAATATGATTACTGATGGGGTTGATCCAGATAGGTTATGTACAATCCTATTAATATTTGTAATATTTGAAATGCAAGATGATGGTTTTAATGCTGATGTATTTACTTGTATTTCAGTCATTTGTGGATTGTGCAAGGACGGTAAATGGGGGGAAGCTAAAAGAATGTTTCGGTAATGAAAAGCAGAGCGATGGTACTGGATTTGATTTTGATATTTTTTTAAAATTCCATGATTTATGATTGTGCTAAGTTGGGGATAGGAAGGCGTTTGAATGCTTTATCTGTGAGATGAGGAGCAGGGGGATCTCTCTTGATGTTGTTGCTTGCACATCAATGATTGATGGTATTTGCGAATATGCTAATTTGGAATGGGCGGAAGGGCTCTTCTATGGGATGATACAATAAGTAATCCAAAAAATGAGGTCACTTCTAAGGTTATTATAAGCGCAATGATGAAGGATGGAATGGGATCAGAAGGTAATTGGTTAATGGGGTTTATATTTGACTATGAGAAATGCCAATTAGTGTTGCCAACAAGTCCCAGCACTTTGATGTTTTGGTTTGGTACGAATGATGAATTTCCAGCGATGAACGATCTAAGGATAGGAGAAATCAGCACAGTTAACATGTGCGATTGTTGCCTTCATCTGGTGGTTGTCTACCTTTTAATGTTGCCATTTGAAAGTAGCAACTCAAGTTCTAAAGGCTATCCGGCTGCCGTTTCTCAATGTTAATCGTTTCAAGCAAATACTTCACCAATCACCATAAGCCTTGTGTTTCGACCCAGAGTTAGCTTCCCCATGTACATTGCTCTGATCATTCAATAAGATGCTACCTTATCACCCTCAAGCAGCACATTCACAGTAAGTACTGAAGACTATTTACTCATAAATACAAGACACATACTTCCGTGCTGCAGTGTTTTGGTTTACTGTTAGAGCTGAAAGCGGCATATACCTTAACCTTTATGTTGTCTGATCCTCTACATGAACTATCTAACATTCCTAGGATCTGAATTATCACGAGTTATGCATTGGCAGTGTCGTAGCAAACTTCACACTGGTTTGAGAAAGGCATTAGAAAAATCCTTATTTCTTGAAGCTGACATTGAACTGTGATGAGTATTGCCAAACAAATTTACCCTGCTCGTTCACACGCTCAGTCCAAATACACAGCCAAACCTAGATATTGATTGCCTGACATCTTATAGCGGCTTGCATAAACTTCTTGACTGTTTTTATGATCCGTTTGGATAATGTTCCACAATGCTAATTTTTACCCATGTACTTTGTGTTGGCCTGTTGGGTACACGATTAATTTATTAAATACAACTAAGGTAAGTAATCCTGCATGAAATTTCCAATAATGTAGATGCTGATCACTTGTTTGTTTATCACGCTATATTACAAACTGATATTTATGACAATGATTTATTGCTTCACCTAGAGGTCATTATAATGAAGTTACTTGCTGATGATTTTTCGTCCAATTTTACAGCAAATATAAATGCCTAGACCGGCCGTGACCAGCACTGCTGCACCTGCACCCATGTTCAACAGTGTTTGCCTCTCCTTGCTCAGTTTCTCCCGAGCAATTTTAATGAAACTTTCAAGCTTCAACTCACCAATTTTAGCGCCAGTCAAAGCCGCTGTTTTACTTGCTCTATTTTCCAAGCCTTCCTTCCTTAGCTGTTCCATCTCTTCAGTAGTTCCCACCGATGCTGATGGTTCCTTGGTTTTGTCAGTGGCTCCTCCTAAATGCTGTGGAACAGTTGGTTGGTTTTTATCGTTTTGCGGAATGTGTGGTTGTTGCTGTGACTCTGATGGCGTAGAGGGTAACAATGACTGTGGTGACTCTGATTGTGCCTGTGCAGATGTCACTTTGGGCTCTTCTTTTGGTGTCTTCCTTCGAAAGGGATTCTTCTTAGGGATGGTGATACAGAGGATTCCACTGTCATCGTCAAACCTTGTTCGAATTCCATTCCGGCTGCAATCTTCAGGAATCCGGAATTCACTTTTGAAACGGCTGTAAGTTCCTTTGCCAGCAAAAAGTGAACCACTAACTGTGATTATACCTGTTGGGTCTACTGAGGTCTCTATCTGCTTTCTCGTGAACCCTGTATTAGTCTCCACAAAAAGAATTCAGTTCTTCGATACACCAGAGATCCAATACTTACCAAAATAATTTTTTTATTTTGCACAGGAAAATTGTGTTGTTTTAAAAAAATGCGCAACATACCAGGAAGCGCGAGGAGTAGAATATCTGATCCTTCACCGGTTCTCCATTCGTGTGCGGGTGTGAAATCCTCATACTTGTAAGTAATCTTAGGCAACCTCCACGTTCCATCAGTTGGGTCTTTGGATGTTGAACTATCTTGTTGCTTGGTGTCCATTTAGGTTACTCTGGACTGCTTGAGTTATCAATGCAACTAAATCAGGATGCTACCGAAGTTACCATTTATACATGATTTTGATTATCAAGATTACTTGATTGTGATTAGGTTCCTTGGTTGCTCCGTAATCTTTGATTTTTGTTTTACCATTTCGGTAACATCTTTTCTTGCAGACTTCGCGTGGCATAACTTCATGAGGTTAGATTACTCAGTACCAATCTCAATATTCGACAATATTTATTTTGAATTAATATTAAATTTAAATTAAAGTCAATAGTAGATTGATCATTGTTCCTAAGGAGTTTCTGATTTTTTGGGTAGTTGGGGATTTGGATGGATTGATGTTGATATGCATTTTTACCAGACACATATGGTAATGCATTTTTCACATTGCTGCACTTGGGAGTTGGAATGCTATTTTAACACTTAATCTTTCAAACTGAGCTCAGGATAAAGCAATATAACTAAAAACAATATATCCAACATTTTTCATGCTTAAGAAGTCATGTTTTCATCAAAGTCGCATTGTTTCAATTCTTGGTTGGATCAAAAAAGAATTATGTGCAAAACTCCATTTCCAATAAGATAAAAACTGATTCCAATGAAAGGTTACCTTAGCATTTGGCTTGACCATTGGACATCCTTAAGCTAAAACATTTGCATTAATTCGTACATTTGACATGTTCGTAGCCATTTTTCTTTTCAATATCTAATCTAAGCACCCACCTTCGCCTCTACTTCCAAACAACTTTGACTTCATTTAGAATAAGCTACCAAAGTTGGATGAAGTGGAACCCAAATGTGGCCAACAAGATTTCCAGGTTTCCAACAAATCCAAATCCAATCAGTCCTTCAAACTCCTCTCTAATTTTGTACTACATTTAGATGGAACAGTAACTTCTAAATTGAGTATTTATATTCAATCATATAATATTTATTTCTTACTTAATGTGTTTAGATTTTCAGTAAGACTTGCAATGATAATATTTTTATAAAAAAATCGTTAAGTTCGATTTCTGGTGCATGTAACACGACTATTAAAATATATATTAATATTTTTTTCATACAAAATAAATATTAATAATGAAGGACTACACTTTCTTGAATAATGAATTATTTTATCCAATTGACAACAAAATGAAAATTTCCCAACTCAATTTCAACTCGTTTTTTTACATATACAGTCTTATTTCAACATGTCACAAAACGCGTCTATCCCTATCCCAATTCCAATTCTTTCGTGCAACCAAAACTCTCGTGTCCCTAACCTTTTTATATATAACAATATTCATTTTCTTATTTTGGCCGGCTTCTGGTACAGCCAAAAACATAAAAGGTCACAACTTTCTGCCGAAAAGCTGTTGGAATTTGATATGGATCATTACCCACCTCACAAGATCTGTCCTTTTGCTCAGTGCCATTATCCCAGTTAGGGTTTGTTACCGTTTGATCTGGGCTTCTGTTGAATGAAATTCTGATTCAATTACTTGGTGTTGACCTTTGTTTGATCTTCTTTGATTGCATCTGATTGGTTACAGTGATTAGGATCTACCGAAATCTAGCTTATGGGGTTTTTGATGTGCTTAGAAAGATTGGATCTTGGCTGTTTTTGACTGAGATTGGACTTTGGATGAGTGTTGAATGTTTGGGTTGTAGTTGTTTTGATGTGCTGTTGAGTTGAGATAAGATATGGGGAATACTTGTGTTGGTCCGAGTATATCGAAAAATGGATTCTTTCATACTGTTTCGACTGCTGTGTGGCGTACAAGGTCGCCTGATGATGTTTCGGTGAGTAATGGAGAATCGGTTAATGACACGGATTCTGTCCGCAAGGAACCTGATTTGCCGTCGGTTCAGGAAAAACCTCCGGAGCAAATGACAATGCCAAAGTTCGATGTTGAAGTTGAGGTTGATGTCGAGCACTATTCGAAGGAGAAGGGAAAGGAAAAGCCAAAAGAGAAGCAAGCGGAAAAAGAGGAGGATGTGAGGGAAAAGACGGCAAAGCCTAAATTGCCGCCACAAATGAAAAGAGTGTCCAGTGCAGGGTTGCGTGTATCTGTTCTGCAAACAGAAACTGGTAATTTTAAAGAGTATTACACTTTTGGTAGGAAATTAGGACAAGGACAATTTGGAATAACTTTTCTTTGCATTGAGAAAACTACTGGAAAAGAGTATGCATGCAAGACGATTGCAAAACGGAAGTTACTTACGGATGAAGATGTGGAGGATGTGAGGAGAGAAATTCAGATTATGCACCATTTGGCAGGACATCCTAATGTGATATCGATTAAAGGAGCGTATGAGGACCCTTCAGCAGTTTATGTAGTTATGGAATTGTGCGCTGGAGGAGAACTTTTTGATAGGATTATCAAGCGTGGACATTACACGGAAAGAAAAGCAGCAGATCTGACTAGGGTGATTGTTGGTGTTTTAGAAGCTTGTCATTCCCTAGGAGTTATGCATCGAGATCTCAAGCCTGAGAATTTCCTTTTTGTCAATCAGCAAGAAGATTCACTTCTCAAAACCATTGACTTCGGATTGTCTATGTTCTTTAAGCCAGGTACGTTTTTATCAGCCATTAAGTAGAGTTCCCCTGCTATTAATTATTGTATTTTTTGCATAAATTAATTTTTATGAGTACGGTTATGTCTAAATGGTTTATCCATATTTCAGGTGAAAAATTCAACGATGTTGTTGGGAGTCCATATTATGTTGCACCAGAAGTTCTACGCAAAAAATACGGTCCAGAGGCTGATGTTTGGAGTGCGGGAGTCATCCTATACATTTTGCTAAGTGGAGTTCCTCCATTTTGGGCAGGTTCAAAATTTATGTTTTTATTTTTATCCCGTTACGGCCTACGGGTGGTCAATGAGTATGTTTCCTTATCATCTGGCTGATTTTCCTCTTTTCTACTTTTTGTTTACTTTTTAGAATCCGAACAAGGTATCTTTGAACAAGTCCTTCACGGAGAACTTGACTTTTCATCTGATCCATGGCCTAGTATCTCCGAAAGTGCCAAAGATCTGGTCAGGAGAATGCTTGTGAGAGACCCAAATAGACGTCTTACTGCTTACGATGTTTTATGTAAGTTCCAATTTGGCATCCTAGTGACTCATGAGTAACTAAAAGCCTAGTTATCATGTGTATTCAAATCTTCGTGCAGGTCATCCTTGGATTCAAGTTGATGGTGTAGCTCCCGACAAGCCCCTTGATTCAGCTGTTCTCAGTCGTTTGAAGCAATTTTCAGCGATGAACAAGCTCAAGAAAATGGCTCTTAGAGTAAGAAATCTCTTACTTTAATACTTGAAACTGCAAACTATATAAATATTTATTAAAGATATTATTCAAATTTGATAACAGGTAATTGCTGAGAGCCTGTCGGAAGAGGAGATAGCAGGCCTGAAAGAGATGTTCAAGATGATTGACGCTGATAACAGTGGCCAAATTACTTTTGAGGAACTCAAGATTGGATTGAAGAAAGTTGGCGCCACTCTCAAGGAAAACGAGATTTATGATCTGATGCAAGCGGTAGAATTTCCTAGCCTCTAACTGTCATCTCACTTACTGATCCGAACAAACCTACATACTCGTTTGCATTATTAATTGAGTTCAAACTGACATCTATGCACATTTAAAACATCAGGCGGATGTCGATAACAGCGGAACCATTGATTATGGAGAGTTCATTGCAGCAATGTTGCATCTCAACAAGGTCGAGAAGGAGGATCATTTATTTGCAGCATTTTCATACTTTGACAAAGACGGAAGTGGCTACATAACGCCTGACGAACTCCAAAAAGCTTGTGAAGAGTTCGGGTTAGACTTCCAACTAGACGAAATGATCAGAGAAGTTGATCAAGACAATGTTAGTCCTTTCTTCACACCTACATAAAAATTCATCCCTAGTTTTCTGCGTCAGTATTGACTCTAAACTAAATTTGTTTTCTCATTGTTTTTTTATCAGGACGGGCGAATAGATTACAACGAGTTTGTAGCGATGATGCAGAAAGGAAATCCGACTACTGGCCCCATGAAGGGACTGGAAAACAGCTTCAGCATTGCATTCAGAGATAAAGTAAAGACTTAAAAGGTATAGACAGATACATTTTGCTTCCAGGTTTTCTCATACTATTGCTTTTTTGACTGGTTGTATCGAAAGTTATGATTATGAACACCAGGAGTTCCAGTGTAATTTTTTGGG
This sequence comes from Sedum album, assembly GCA_006409495.1. Lineage (NCBI taxonomy): Eukaryota > Viridiplantae > Streptophyta > Magnoliopsida > Saxifragales > Crassulaceae > Sedum > Sedum album. The sequence continues at coordinate 70,839 of QZGG01000182.1, read as the reverse complement.
ATTCAAATCTTTGATATATCTGACAAACCTTCATCTCAAATCTTTGTTGTCCTCAAATTCATCACTTGTAAAAAAGTGCAATTTTTTTAAGATTAATTAGTGTAATTATGCATGTTTGTTTCAGCACTGTAATTCATTAATTTACGCTATTACATGTCCAACCAAATGCAACAAAACGCAGCGTTTTACACATGTTTCCGGTTTCCCACGCGCTTTCGTCAAACCAAATCCAACACATGGGCTTGGCCCAATAACTAAACCCGGCCTAGTTGTCCGGCTGAACGGGTTTCCAAGGTCACTCCGAAAGCTCACCGTCGTTCATCGATCGACGCTAAACAGACCGATGTGGAGAAGAGGCGTCAACGCAGCAGCCACCGCGTTACAGCAACATGGTTTACACCGGAGATCGAGTTCCTCCGTGTCGTCCGTCGTCGATTCCATGTTGCTTCGATCTCTGAAAGAGCACTACTTGGAAGCCTCTAAAATGACTCCTCCGCCTGTAAGTCCACTCACTCACCGCGTCCATTTCAAATTCCAACGATCCTTTATTTTCCTCTGATTATATTAATGCATATTAGTCAAAATTCTCGTCCTTTGCAAATAGATATATTTGCTAGGGTTTATGTAGGGTTTTAGAAATGAAACCAATTTGTTCCGCAGAAGATATTGCAGTTTATCTGCTGTCAAATAATTCTGCATTAAACAATCATCACATGTGATACTCTTTGCTTCCGCGGTTTTGTGTACAAATTTGGTGAATTTAGGACTCATTATACTAAAATGTTTTGATTGTTGTTTTAAGGTGTACAAATCTACAGATTATGTTACCAACACGCCTTTCCCTTTTAAGTGTTTTTTGACTATGGTTACTGTTTTCACTTTTACGATCCTTAAGTGAGAAGATTTGTTTTTTGGTTTATCTACGGTTTTAGAAATGGGAGCTTGATCCATAAATGTTGCAGTTTCTGCTTTAAAAGTGCTTCATGATAACTGTTAACTTGTCTCAATTCCAATAGTGCACTCTCTGTTGAGTGCTGACTCTTTGCAGATAATGACTCATGGACTCAATTGGCGCGATATTTGAATTGATAATAAAATGTTTTCCGTTCTTTATTTGATATTAACTTCTATTGTGGCTTGTGATTTTGAAGAGGGTGAGCCCGCCTGAGCCATTTTCGATTGTGAAGGGAGCTGTAGACAATAATGGACCTGTGCTAAGGCGGACATATGGGAAAGAGGAAATTAATGTCTCTGTGATGCGGCTTGCTAATATGGTCCCTGATGGAGGGGATGAAGATGACAGTGATGATGGATTCAACCAGTTGTTCGTTCATGTTGATATTTCCAAACCTGGTCAGAAAGAGGGGCTGCATTTCTTTTGCGGCTTGTATCCCGATGCCTTGGGAATTCACTCGGTTTCGTTGCGGCCAAAACCTGAGCAGTCTTCAGGTTTTTTGATGATCCCGTCCAAGTACAATGGCCCTGCTTTTGGGTAAGTGGTTACATTCATAATGCATTATAATTATACTCTGCTGCATTTTCATTTGTATTCAATGAGTTCTAATGTGTGTGAATATAATTATGTACACGTATTCATTTGATCACATTTGGCGTTTCATTATGATTTAGTTAAGATTAGGAAGCTTTAGAACTTGTTTGCTCATGCCTCGTTATAGATATAGCCTAGTGATGACTCTTTTCTATAAGTCTTATTTACATTTTTGAACTGTCAACACCCATTCAAGTAACTTATGCCTTGATTTGTAACTTGAATTGAGAACAGGCCTCAAAAGATTTATTCTTTTGGAGTCTTAGCTAGTCAAGATATTTTATCTCTAATCATTGGTTGAACTCAGATGTAGAAGTGGCCATTTTATCTTCCGGAGTTAGGGTAATTTCTCTAATGCATGCCGTACCTTTGTCTCCCGAATCATTTTGGTTTTTTTGTATGCTACAGAATTAACTAGTTTCTTGTTGAAAATCCTATGTACCTTAGTTTCTAGAGTCCAAATTTATGCCCAAGTATAATTTCTTTCTTGTAGGAAGATCAATTAGTTCTTCTCCCTACGACTCCTTGGCAATTTTCACAAATACTCATCAATATTTTGTTGACGCTTGTCCTTTTTATTTGCAATGTGCAGAGACTTGGATGAGAATATGAGAGAAGCATTACATGACTACATTAATGAGCGAGGCATTGATGAGAACTTATTTCCATTTCTTCAAGCTTGGCTTTATGTTAAGGACCACCGGAAGGCCATCCGTTGGTTTAAGTCTATCGGTTCATTTATCAAAGATCAGAAACAGAATGAGGCTTGATAAGTCGAGTGGTTAGTCTTTTTCAAAGTCAAAAACTGATAATTTAAAATTTACTCATTGTAAACCCATAGGTCAGTTGGATACCAAAGCATGTTATTTCACCTTTTGCCACCATAAGTCTCTCTTGTTATTGCAGTCCTAATTGATGTCGATTTTATCATTAATTTTAGTTACGGCTCTACTTGTACTTTTGAAGATTAAAAATAAGAGTTAACTCAAAATTGATCAGCTGGAGATCTATGCAAGTCTTTGGTTGGCATTTGCTGTAAGAGACATTGCTACTGTCTCTAATTCGACATGTTGGACATTAATTCATATTTTTACAAGTCCCGATCAGAGCTGGTGCTGTCTTTGTTTGGCTCCTCATTTTTATATTGTATACCTACAGGAGGCTATCTTCTTGTATTAATAAATCATAGCAAGTTCTCTGGAATCCATGTAAGCTTAACCTTACGAAGATGATGCATTCTCTACCTTAACATATTGTCCCTTGAACTGGCATTTGACATTGATCATCCTTTCTTTGATATCTTACTCGGGCCACTGTAAATGGCAAACAAAGCAATGTCCCACATGGTATGTCAATGTCTGGAACAAATGGGCTATCTAGGCTTCCTTGGCTTGCACTACCATTGATGCCAACTGCCCATTGTCATTTTATGAAGTCAACCCCATGATACTCTCTATTTCATAGCATCCAGTCATACTCAGCCATGATACTTCACACACGATGGGAACTTCAATGGTCAATATTTAATATCAATTTGACTTGAGGCATATGTATATCAACATTTTCAAAAGGACTCCCTGTATTGCTGATGAAATGCTTAACAGTTGATTGAATCACTGATAATAAATTGAACTAAGTTGAAATGAACAAAAAAGCATTAGGTTGTTTTGGCAGACAAGTGTTACTGTTCTTAACTTTTGATTAGGGATTTTAAGTACTTTTAATTTAATAAAGGTTCTTGCATAATCTTGTTCGCAGGTCCGTACCCTTTTGAGATTTCATGCTCATTACTACATACAAACAAAAAATCATTCATAAAGATCTTTACTAAAATTTAAGTGATACTCTTTCCGTCCCGCTTTGTTTGTCCAAAAGCACAAAATGCACGGTAATTAAGATAGAAAAAAGTATAAAATGTGTGGTTGAGAATAAATGATTAATAAGTAAATAAGTAAAAAGTAGAATGTGTGGTTAAGAATAAAGGAATACAAATTTAAGTGAACACCCAAAATAAAAAGTGGACAAACATTATGGGACAGAGGAAGTATAATCTTCGAGTAATACCGAGAATGATCAATGCCTTCACGTGTAAACAAGGAAAAGTAATAACGAGGACATATGGTCAATTAATTTTTTTCAATATGAAATTACAATTTATATTATTTATATTAGTTCCTGATATCAATTTTGTCTTTTTGACACTTAGTAAGTATTGAACGTCGACCGTCTCTTAAAATAAAGTTCTATAAATATCAATATTTTATTTATAGCAAAATCATAGAAATTCGTCTTAAATTCCCAATAAATCTTCCAAACAAGGAACAGACAAAATCCAGAAAAAACGTGCGAAAAAACAAGAAGAAATCCCAACAAAACCAAATGATAATAAAATGGAATAAATGCCAGCTTTTACATTGTTGCCAGAAATAGATACGTTGGCATAACCCAATCTCTTTCTCCGTCTGCTACTCCTCGTCGCCAGCCTGCCTCCAGATCAGCATTACATCCTCATTAATTTGACCAAAATCGGATATACCCTCAAAATCCCCAATTCCTCAGACCCAATTTCCCCAACAACCCACCTCTCAAAACCCTAGATTTTATCTCCTCCAGGTCGATCAAATCAATTTCGCAGTTGTTGTATCAATTGACGCACACCCAGTTCGATTTTAGGCCTAAAGTTTCAATCTTGGTTGAAATTAGGTCTAAAGATTGATTGATGGTTGTGAAGATGGTTAAGTGGAGAGCGGCGCTGTTTTCCAGGAAATTTGAAGCGAGGCTTGTGGTGAAAGGATTGGAGATGGAGGGGTTGGGGTTGGAAAAGGAGGGTCGGTTGAGGGCTGAGATTAAGTGGAAGGGGTCGAAGATTATAGGGGGTTTGGGTTCGCTTAGAGGTGTGAAGAGGGATAAGACAAATGTTGGAGTTTTTGGTGATGATGGGGCTTTGCAGTGGAATGAGGAGTTCAGGAATTTTTGTAGTTTGTTGGGGTTGAAGGATAATGGATTGTGTTCTTGGGAAGTTGTCATAAATGTGCTCACTGTGAGTGCTCGCTCCTGAAAACTCCGTTTTTTTTGTAATTTGGTTTATGTTGTTTTGATTGATATGCTTGTTAGATCAGGCTTGTTATTTTGAGGTAACTGTGGAATGGTTGGTTAGATTTAGCTTGGATGATGTCGATCACGTACTTCATAGTTTGATACCTGATGTTTCGTATAATAATTTACATTTCAGGGTGTGTGATTTGATCATGCTGATGTTGTGTTCTGTTGTATAGAGTCTAGAGATTATCTTATCTGATTAATTTTGATTTTCTTGGATCAGGATTCAAAGGATAAGGCCATCGTTGTGGGCACTGCTTCGTTGAATCTCAGTGAATATGTTTCTGCTAGTCAAGTTAAGGAGGTAGATATTCGCATTCCGTTGACACTTGCTGATAGAAGCACGGGTTCGAGCCCTTTGTTAGTGGTAAAATCACTGTCATCCCTTTTGTTTACTGACTGAAGTTAGAATCCAAGCTTATGTGAATCTGACATTGAAACTGTATTATTTGATTCAGATGTCTCTAAGCCTGATAGAAGTGAAATGTGGGAAAGATGAAGTTGATCTTGTTTGTGGATCAGTTGGTGATGCCAGTGCATTGTCTAGCAAATCTGCTTTACCGCCGAGAAGTGGACGGAAGAAAGTGAATCTTTTTAAAGGGTGTGTAACAGCTCCAAGACTAGAAATGGAAAATCTTAAAGATGAAAATAATGATGGAAAGTTCGACTCCGATACAGATTCAGTAGAGGATTTGCACGAGGAGGAATTCTCTGATGAAGGCAAAGATGGAACAAACATGCTGCAACCACTTAGTTATGGGCCGTTGACATTAGTGAATATTGGGCACTCGAGAGCTACTTACTCTACCGATATTGATGACTGGATATATGACAGCAACCACAAACCACAGGTTGTGAGTTCATACGCTGATAATTTGTCTCAATCAGTTGAAGATCCATCTGTCCGAGAAATTCCAAAGCATAGATTTTTAACTTGGAGAAGAAGGAAGCTGAGGTTCAAATCTAAGAGAACAAAAGGAGAACCACTTTTGAAAAAGGATTGTCGTGATGAAGGTGGTGATGACATTGATTTTGACCGTAGGCAGCTTACCTCCTCGGATGAATCTAGCTTTGGGGTATGTTCTATTGTTTCAATCTAATGTTTTACTGTTTCGTGATTTCTATGAGTTAATAATGGTAGATTTTGCTAAGGATGAAACTGGGTACTCATGACGTGCACAATTTCCTTTTGTGATTTTCTCAGTGGCGCAAGACAGAAGATGGATCAACAACGAGTCGGTCATCCTTTTCCGAGTTTGAAGATGAGGGCTTTTGTGTTGGCGCTTGGGAGCAAAAGGACATCACTTGCCGTGATGGGCATGTGAAGCTTGAAACACAGGTGTTTTTCGCTTCAATGGACCAAAGAAGTGAGCGCGCTGCCGGTGAGAGTGCATGTACTGCGTTAGTAGCTGTGATTGCCGAATGGTTTCAAAGCAACAGGTGTGAAATGCCAATTAAGTCGGAGTTTGACAGACTAATCAAATACGGATCATCTGAATGGAGGAATATGTGTGATAACCAAGCGTATATGGAGCGATTCCCTGATAAACACTTTGACCTTGAAACAGTCCTAGATGCAAAGATTCGACCACTCTCAGTAAACCCTGATAAATCATTCATTGGCTTCTTCCATCCGGAAGGAATAGCGGAAGAAAGTTGCTTTGATATCCTGCGTGGATCAATGTCATTTGATGAAATATGGGATGAGATTAGCCGTCAAGCTTCAGAAGCCAATACGAGTTCCAGCCCTTTAGTTTACATCGTGAGCTGGAACGACCACTTCTTTATCCTGAAAGTTGACCAGGACGCATATTACGTAATTGACACTCTTGGTGAAAGGCTTTATGAAGGATGCAATCAAGCATACATCTTGAAATTCGATCAAGACACAAAAATCAAACAAATACCGAATGAAGCTGACACTTCAGGCGAGACTATTCCAGATAAGTCTCTCCGAGTTTCAAGAAACAATAAATCAGATACGAACTTGGAGGACTCTCTAGCATCAGATGAAAAGTCTGTCCTTGAAGAGGTTCAAGGTGAAGCATTGACGAATAAGACCAATGCAGATGGTGGTTTGGTTTTGGTATCCAGTGGGAAAGAGTCATGTAAGGAATACATCAAGAGCTTTTTAACAGCAATCCCCATCAGGCAACTGCAAGAAGATATCAAGAAAGGCTCAACATCAATCCCTCTACATCAACGCTTGCAGATTGAGTTCCATTTTACTGATCTTATGTGATTAACATTAGAATGGTGGCCTTAGTTTTTTTGGTCAGTACATTTTGTCTATGGATTCAATGAGCCTTAGTATTAAAATGTATAAAGTTTGAACGTTTGAAATAATACAGATAGATTTGCAGAGACATAACTATATAAGTATTAAAAGAAACCTTAAAAAACAAAACATGGACTTTCAAGATCTGTCCCTCAGATGTTCTATCTACTGCTGAGTACATTGCACTCCCTGTCTTTCATGCATGTCATCATCATCATCTTCCTCATATGCTTCTTGTTGAGCTTGAGCCTGCTTCCTTCGCAATTCTTCCTCCATGTTGACATCATGCAAGGTAGTTTCCTCACATTCATCAATCTCCATTGCAGAAAGCTGAGCAGAAGGTCTAGGAGGAAGAATGGTCTCTAGCTCTTTGCTTTGTTCAGGAGTCAAGGAAGCAGGAAATTCCACTTTAAAGTGAATGTACAAATTTCCCTTCATGAATGGCCTCTGATAGATGGGCATACCTTCGTCATTTATCGCCTTGTACTGATCTGTAAAATACCAAAAAGCGAAAATACTCAGGAAACTTGTGCTCATCAAGAATTGTAGACTTACAGTTTAGCATTTACAAGCATCATAGGGACAGTGACATACCAGGTTTAACAATCTCCCCAGGCTGTGATTTAATGAGAAGTTGCCTATTGTCCAAATGGGTTATTGCGAATTGGAAACCACATAGTGCCTCAGTAAGTGACAACGTATGCTCTACAAACAAGTCATCACCCTTTCTTGTAAACTTGGGATGTTCTTTCGGTTGGAGTACAAACACTATATCCCCAGTAATCGTATCCGGCTGTAGAAAAAAGTGTAAGCAAGATCGATCAATTGAATAACACAACATTAAGTAAAATAAACGATGAGAGGAATAAACTTACTGCTTCATCAGCTTCACCATGGAACTTTATTTTCTGCCCATTCTGCATTCCTTTTTCAACTTGCACTTCAAACACTTTCTTCTGCTGCACAACTTTTTCACCTTTGCAAGACGCACAACGGTCCTTAACACTAATGGATTCACCAGTACCATTGCATTTGTTACAAATATGCTGCATTTGCTGCACAAAAGGTCCCATTTGCCTGATGGATACTTTGACTCCTGAACCTTGGCAGACAGCACATTTCATTGAAGCGCCAGATTTCGATCCTTTTCTGTGATATACGCGTCATGATATAAGATATATCAGTATTGGATGAAAACACAATGTTTTTTGCAAAAAGATAGAAAATAAACATACCCCTTGCATTTAGAACATAAGACGTTTCTAGATATGGACATCTTTTTGGAAGTTCCATTGTAAAGATCATCCAAAGAAACATTGAGAGGGTGGATAACGTCTTCGCCCCTTCTTCGCCTTCCTCCACTGCTGCTGCTTTCAGCACCTGTCAAAGTGAACAACAAAATTCAAAACCAAAGAATGCACAAAACAAGCTGAACTCAGAAGGCTAAAGCCTACTTCAAAGATTGATTTAGAATTAACACAAGTGTACAAATCAGATATGAACCCTTACCATCAAATGGATTGCCAGAAAAGAATGCCTGATATATGTCAAAAGGGTCATGCCCACCAGCACCCCCTCCTCCCATACCTTCCTTAAGCGCGTCCTCTCCATATCTGTCGTATATTTTCCTCTTCTCTGGATCACTCAAAATCTGATACGCATTGGATACCTCCTTAAACTGTAACACGTAACAAATTAGTACTCTCAAACACATTAACCATATCGCTTATTTAACAAAATAAGAATCAAAACAGACGAACACTGAACCGTATATTAGCTATCGAAGAAAAGTACACTTTCGAACAATCCCTCATACTAAAAAAAACAAGTCTTAAAGGTGCAAACTTTATCACTGATCTGAACTGAATCTCAATCAATCAAACAAAACTGCACAGAAACACCTCAATTTAAACCCTAAATATTATAAATCTGACAACATTGCTTAACCTATCTTTTAAGAATGCAGTGCTGCACAGAAACTAACTGAACTGGATTTTGCATGCACTTGTTCAAATTCATATAAAAATCAATGAGAAAAAAACTAGAAGAAAAACAACCTTCTCAGGGTCACCACCCTTATCAGGATGATTTATCTTAGCAGCTTCCTTGTAAGCCTTCTTAATCTCATCAGCAGAAGCTGTTTTGGGTACTCCAAGCAGCTCATAGTACTTGCTGCTGTCACTCTTCATTGGTGCTCTTCCGAACATGATTGCAAAAAGCAGATACGGATTCAGAGGAAGATGTTTGAATAAAGGTTTGGAGAGGTTTAGTATATATAAGGGTTTGGTTGATATTTTTGGAAATTTAAATGGTTTGATTATTATCAAAAGGCTGCCCTTTATTTAGGTAACTTTACCAAATTATTAGTGATAAATACTATCTTTCTTAAATCTTGTGATAAACCGATGTTGTTTTTGAAAATTGTTTGGAATTATTTTCTTCATATTTGAAATAATTTGACTATTTAGAAATTAGTGAATAACTAATTAGTTATCTAATAGGTTAAAAAGTATTTCATTGAGTTGGAATTCAATCAGGCTTTGATGCCACGTCAGCATCTTGACAGCCGAATTTGAGGGTAAATTTCAATCAAATCAAATCTTAGTTTGGGTTTTTGTTTTTGGAAACCTTAACAAGGTTGTAACAAATTACAACAAGAGTACAAAAGAATAAAACATTAGTATGGCAATGCAGAGACAATCTGAATGTGAAAACCTAGGCTGCAGGATGAATGAAATTCAGGGAATTCAATGGTGTATATTGAAGAAGTTTGGAACTAATGTTCGAAATAATAAAAACTAGAGCAAGAACAAATGTGAACCACACATCTTTTTAGTTTGAAAAATGAAATCAGAACCTCCTAGCACCACGGCCAAAGGCTGGTGGAGCTGCAATCTGAGTCTCAGCAGCCTGCTCAGAGACACCAGGAAGATCAGACATGCCAAGAGAAGCAAGCATGTCAATTGTCTCCTTGTCAACCTTGATCTCATCAATCTCAATAGCTGACCTCTCAGGTACAAAGTCCATGCGGCGCTCACGCTCTTCTTCCTGCAGTTTCAAAGAGATTCCACGCACTGGACCCTTCTGAATACGCTTCATGAGATGGGTAGAGAATCCAGCAATCTTGTTGCGTAGACGCTTTGAAGCAATGATGGATACTTCTTCTAATACCTTCTTGTTGGTGTGGAAATCAAGAGTCATACGAGAATAGTACCTCTCGATCACAAGTCTTGATGACTTTTTTACAGTCTTGGTGCGGACTCGACCCATATTGTTGGTTCCAAGAAAGTCTAGCAGACACAAAAATTCCCTTAAATCTCATACGTACACAAAAGGTCTGAAATAAAATTTTCTTTGTCAAATAATTTGAATTGACGTCAATCAGCACTACAAATTCTTTTTAAATGCATTGTAACTGACTCAAACAGATCATCAGTAGGAACAACCAACGACACCAGTGCAAGCCCACTAAACAACTAACCCATACTGACATATCGACAAATGTTGCTTTCATAAGATGTTAAAAACACTAAAACTCGCGAAATCTCAAAACCATAATATTTAACAAAATCATATCAATTTGATACATTTCAATCTGCTCAAAAAATCCATCAAAATGTATCATCCATCATATGACTAGCCCATTTCACCAAATCCTTGATGTACAACCATGAATATTGACAAATGTAGCTAAATCACCAACACCAATAACAACAACTGTACATAGCAACAAACATATTCCTATCAAAATCAATAAACCCTAAATCAATCCAACTGAAAACCACATTAATCCCATTCTCCATTCGGACTTATTGAATACAACCACCGTAATAAATACAAAAAAACGAATTCCGGCCGAAAATTACCTCAAAGATTCCGATCAGCAAACAGAGAACCGAGTCCAAATCCAATAGCAAGCAGACGCCAATTTATACTAGGGTTTGCTGCTTATTCGTCGATAGTCTGGAGAAGAACACATTGGGCTGCACTAAGGCTCAGAATCGGCGCTATACACTCGGCCCATTTAACACACGCAATTTAACTTTATTTTAATGTTATTCTTAATGAAATTTTTTGTTTTGCATAGTAAATTCTGGAAATACATATTAATAGATATAATAAATGATTTTAATTATTGATTATTAATTTTACACAAAACCGTCAAACTCAAGTATTGGAATTTTTAATAAAAAACCAATTCGAATCTTGTCATATTATCACAATCAATTAATCAGACTAAGTACACATTTCTCATAAAAACTTATTATCTCTTAAATTAGCCCTTATTTGCATACCTTACTAAGTTGTGCACAATGCATATGATTGAGTTTTTTTCAGAATAAAAGAAGAATCTTTTTGTGTGCGAATCATTCTTGGTTGAATTCAACAAATATTTTTTGCTCCATAATGAGAAACATCGACATGAAGACATTTCAGTTTAGGAATATAACTTTATTGAACTATGTACCAAGGAATGTAACCTAAGAAGAAAAAGTTTGGACACACAAAAAACGTAAGAAAGAAGCTTCAAGCTTTCGTTGCTGATCGACCATTTTTGTCATTGAAGTTGTATAGAGAGTTTTTTTGAAGGTTGAGTAGTTTACTTAAAGGAAGACTTGTATGCCAGAACAATGACAAACTCATATGCAAAGTAAGTCAAACAGTAAATCGGTCAAAGTCAGGATGATGAAATAGCTGCTGGAATTCCAACTAGGCTTTTATAGAGATTACAAACAAATATTGGGTTCAACTTGAACCAGGGGAAATGTCTTTTATTAATAAAAGCATCGAAACAGACTGATGGCTGTTGCGACCTTTCCAAAATGACTTGTCATTCTTCGACTGGCCTTTGACCAAGCACTGAGATGTCCTCATACCGCTTCTGCAGCGCGAAAGAATTACAATCAATTACTTCATATTGTGGTGAATAAGCATAAAAAATGATACTGGTTAAAGAACTTCCAAATGCATACTACTGAAAGTTGACAATGTATCGGAGAATGATTGCCAAGCCTTATATAGCTCTAAGGATATCTAACAAAGCGGATTATCAACACGACTAAAAGTAAAATTTGAGAATTCTAACTTCCTTCCATTAACATGCATTTATAAAATGCAACACCAAATAATACGTTAGGGAAAATTTTCTAACTGTAATCACCCATTTCTAAGTCTCAATACATGTAAAGCTTTTGACAGATGCAAATTTTCTCAACCGAACAATCAGAAATAGGAAAGCCTTCTATCGGATTACAAATTATGATCGCGGAAAAAAGAAGAAAACACAAAAAAGTACTGCACAAAGAAGAAAAGTGTCAGCCTTCAGTCTACTGTAATATCTAACCCATTAACATGCTTAACTAATATACTCTTCAATTCAAGTTCGGAATCAGAAATTCTTCAAAAGTGAAGAACAACGCGCATCCAGGGAATCAAAGTACCGGACCACAACTCAAATACAACTACTGGAATAATTAACATAAACATTCAGGATTCAGCAATCAAGTAGTACATAAATCACACACAATACGAAAACGCGAAACAGAGTTCGTAACAAATGAGTTGATACCCCAATATTGTTGTTCTCCCACAGCTTCTTCACTCCATAATCCACAGCCTACGGACAAAAACAATAAATCCATCAACAACACCAATTCCATTAATTTCAATTCCAAATCTAATCTAATCAAAAGTAAATAACTATTAACTAATCCCTAATCAACTATTCAAATCAAATTAAAATGAAGACGGACGAGTCTTACCCTCTCGCCGAAAAAAGCGCCGGCGACGACGAAGGTGACGTAGACGGGAGTACGGCGCATGACCACTCGGTAGAAACCTTCTAGAAACCCCATCGTTGATCTTCCGATTCCAATCGATTTCTCTCGAACTCGTGTCCGATTTAGGTTAAATTTTCTTCTTCAACCAATTGTCGAATTTACACTAAAGCCCCTACGGTTTAACATAATTGTCTATTTTATTGTTATTTTCTGATATTTTTCCAATGCTTGCAATTAAATTTCTAAATTACATTTTAGCTTCATTGTGACGCCATAAACCGCGTAATATGACGTCATCTTTCAACGTTAGGATATTCTAAAATTACATTTAGTTTTATTGTGACACCATAAACCGCGTTATATGACGTCATCTTTCAATGTTAGGATATTCTAGAATTACATTTAGCTTTATTATGACGCCATTAACCGCGTTATATGACGTCATCTTTTCACGTTAGGATATTCTATAAATACAATCCTTCAGTCTTCAAAAGCTAACGTTGCCAGTTTGAGGGAGGCGTTTGGTGGTTGAGCTTGAGTGGGCGGCTTGCGGCGATCGGTAATCGGCTTCCTTTCGTTGATTGATTCTTTGATACTCGTTTTCGATGATTTGTTATAGCGGACTGTTACAACGATTCGAAAGTGGGATTCCTTTTGAAATTAGGGTTACGAGTGGGGCTGGGTAATTGAGTCATGTTGGGAACGTAACTAATCGTTGTAGGTGTTGTTTGGATTTTGAGTTTCAATTTATGTGATGGATATCTCTAAAAAAATTAAGATGGGATTTGTCTATATCGGGAAAAGTGGGTGTGGCTTTGATTTTTCAGAAACCATTTTCATTGAACGAATTTCAATTTGGCTGGTCATTGGTGTACCCATGCTCACGAGATTATTGTGATAGTGCATGGAGTTGTGGGTGTGCGATTGATCTGATATATTTTCTTTACTGGGTACCAATGTTCCGGCAAATGAAATATGGTTTCAATTTTCAAATAGACATTTCCCATCTTATGGATTTACTTGATAATTGGCTAATGAGAGAGATTATTCCATCATATAAATTGTTACTTGCAAATCTGGTTGTTGTTGAATGCATTTAAAGGATATTGTATTGTGGATGTTGTTTGGATTTTAAGTTTCAATTTATGTGATGGATATCTCTCAAAAACTGAAGATGGGATTTGTCTATATTGGGGAATGTGGGTGTGGCTTTGATTTTTCAGAAACCATTTTGGTAAATGAATTTTAATTTGGCTGGTCATTGGTGTACCCATACTCACTGAATTATTGTGGTAGTGCATTGAGTTGCGAGTGTGCGATTGATCTGTTTTTTTAATGGGTACCAATGTTCTGGCCAAATGAAATATGGTTTCAATTTTCAAATAGACATTTCCCATCTTATGGATTTACTTGATAACTGGCTAATGAGAGAGATTTTTCCATCATATAAATTGTTACTTGCAAATCTGATTGTTGTTAAATGCATTTACAGGATATTGTATTGTGGGTGTTGTTTGGATTTTGAGTTTCAATTTATGTGATGGATATCTCTAAAAAAATTATGATGGGATTTGTCTATATCGGGAAAAGTGGGTGTGGCTTTGATTTTTCAGAAATCATTTTGGTAAATGAATTTTAATTTGGCTGGTCATTGGTGTACCCATACTCACGGAATTATTGTGGTAGTGCATTGAGTTGCGAGTGTGCGATTGATCTGTTTTTTTAATGGGTACCAATGTTCTGGCCAAATGAAATATGGTTTCAATTTTCAAATAGACATTTCCCATCTTATGGATTTACTTGATAACTGGCTAATGAGAGAGATTTTTCCATCATATAAATTGTTACTTGCAAATCTGATTGTTGTTAAATGCATTTACAGGATATTGTATTGTGGGTGTTGTTTGGATTTTGAGTTTCAATTTATGTGATGGATATCTCTAAAAAAATTATGATGGGATTTGTCTATATCGGGCAAAGTGGGTGTGGCTTTGATTTTTCAGAAACCATTTCATTAAATGAATTTTAATTTGGCTGGTCATTGGTCTACCCGAATTCACGAGATTATTGTGGTAGTGCTTTGAGTTGCGGGTGTGCTTGTTAATTGAAACTTTATTCGGTTGGTTACTGGGTACCAATGATCCGGCCAAATGAAATATGGTTTCAGTTTGTCATATATTCATTCCCCATCTTATTGATTTACTTGATAACTGGCTACTGAGAGAGATTATTCCATCATATAAATTGTTACTTGCAAATCTGATTGTTGTTAGAGGATATCAATACTGCTGTTATTAATATTTTCGTGGAAGGATATAAAGTCGAGGCAATTGCTATTCTTTGTGGATATCCTATTATGTAAATGTGGGCTATGTCTCTTGTTAATTACTACAATCAAATGGGGGCTTATTGGGGAAGGAACATAAATATTTTGCCTTGAAATCCACATTATCTTAATAGTGATTCAGTTTCACTCTAAGTTAATTGGATCGTTGTGGAAGTTGGTTAGTCTTTGAGTTTCAATTTATGTGATGAAATTCTCTCAAAAATTGAAGTTGGGTTTGTCTTTATTGGGTAAAGTGGAAGTGACTTGATTTTTATGCAGCCATTTTCATTAAAAGAATTTCAATTTGACGGGTCATTGGTTACCAATAGTGTTGTCAAATGGAACTTTTATTGAATATTTTCGCTACTCGGAGCATTTGGGGTGGTACCCATGTTCTTGAGAAGTTGAAAATGTATTCGATTGATCTGAGGTACCAATGTTCCTGCCAAATGAAATATGGTTTCCACTTTGTCCCATCTTTATGGATTCACTTGATAGCTGGCTACTGAGAGAGATTTTCTTGTCATATAAATTGTTACTTACAAGTCGGATTGACTTGAAACACTTATAAAGGATACTCCTATATAAGTTTTTGGTTGCTGAAGCTAATTTAAATCTGACGGATACAGATATTCATTGTCGATGAGTGGATGGTTTCAAGTTGGTTACCTTAAGTGTTAATGTTTCCATTGGGAGAAGGTTTTCTGTTAGTTCTAAATTTGGATAGTTTGATTGTTGGCATGCATTCATACTTACAAAATATTGGTGAACAGGGCTGCTGGTTGCTGCATGAATTAATAAACAGCTATAAATACTTACTCTTTGACTCTTTGTTGCCTGGGCGTACTGGTTCATCTTTTGCTATATTATAGCAACTTTATGTTCAATATATAACTACTATAAAATTTTAAGCAGAGTACAATTTCGGAATATTGGTATTATCAACATTTCGATGAAAGGTTTTAAAGTTGAGGTAATCACTGTTCTCTGCGGGTATCCAGTTACTTGATTGTGGCTTCATCGTAATACTCTTTCAGTGATGCACTTCTTTGTGTCTCTTGATAATTACTTCATTCAAATGGAGCTTACAGGGGAATGAACATAAATATGTGGTCTTGAAAGGTGAAGTCAATAATGACATTGTTCTAATGTTGGTATGTAAAGTGAATATCTTGTCCTCCAGTATGATCATTCACATATCGAGACAGGCCGATAAAGATATGAAACAAGCTCTACTTCTTAAGCGGTGTGCACTTTGCCTAGTCTGTGGTAACCTTGCTTGCTCATTTTGTATTATTTACAAGCTTTTCGAGTTCTGTGGCAAAAAAGCTTTAACAAGGTGTTCACTTCAGATGTCTTTCAGGTTTTTAGTAATGTTTTATTACTTATTTGTCCTCCCAAGAGTTGCAAAGCTTTTTTACTCACGTAATATCCTCCAGGATAATATGAAATATAGTGGGAAAATGTGATTCCAGCGGCATTACGAGTCAGTATGCGATGTCATTGGTGTCGTAAATCTGTTGCAAAAGGCAATGAGTTAGATATTGGAACACGATCCCTCCAGTGAATCAAGTGAGCATTCTGACGCATGATTTCCTGCATAAATCTAGTCAAGAATAGTTAAACACTTTAACTGTGAATGGGGCTACATTTGTTAATTCCCTTGTAAGAGATGATGCGTTAAGTTGTTAACCCTCTTTGGCAACATAAAGAAGGTGGATGCTTTCAGCAGAGGTTAGTATTGTCTCCCTTGTCGCATTTCGTTAGAAAAAGTGTTTTGAGTAAAGCTTCTGTTGAAGTTAATGGGGTGCAGTGAGGCCGAACGAAGTATTTTTGAAATATCGGAGTATATGGATATTGCCAATTTTAATGCCTAACTATACATATACTTCTGATCTTTCCTTCTTTACTGAATTGCAATTGTTGATTCAGGTTGATGGTATGATGACATCTGTTTTTGGTCAAACATTTAACAATGCACATCTTTGTGTCTCTTGTTAATTACTGCATTCAAATGGAGCTTATAAGGAAGGAACATATATATGCTGTCTTGAAAAGGTGAAGTCAATAAATGGCGGTCTGTAAAGTGAATATCTTGTCCGCTAATGTTATCATTCATATATTGTGGCAGGCCGAGCCTTATTACAGACTTACATTTGTTTTTTCCCTTGGAATGAATGGGTCACATGATAACCCAGATCATAAAGAAGCCGGATGCTGACAAGAGCGGTTTATATCGTATCTTTTGTTTGGGAGGTGTTTTGAAAAACACTTATGTTAAAGTTAATGGGGTGCAGTATGGCTGAAATATTTTTATAAGAAATTTGAGTATATGGATATTCCGATGAAAAATATTTATCATTTTAAATGCATATACTTCTGAGCTGTCCTTTTTAACTTGCGACTGTTGATTCAGGTTGATGATATGATGACATTTGTTGTTAGTCCCTGACTATTCATGGTTGAAGTATTTCCAAAAGAAATTTGAGAATATGGATATTCCGCTATCTAATTTTTGACTATATATTTCTTGAAACTTCAGATTCTGAGTCCCTTGACTTTTACCTGATGCACTAGCCAGTGTGCTCAAAACCAAGTGTCTATGAGATACCACTAGAAGGGGTGAATGTGATCCAACTAGTCCATAGTGCCAGAAATTTCTCACGTATATAGCACGGTGGGAACGGGAGATAATTTTTCTGAAAAGGAGGTGATGTTCATTATCCTCTGTATGTTCTATATTACTTGCATAGGACATCAAATGCTCATTTTTACTTTGCCAGTAAATAGTACTATGCTTTGACAGAGGCATGTAAAACACGATCCACTCAGATTATACGGCCGGGGTCTCAGCAGTTTGGGCAAGGTATGGTTCATCCGCAGGGTAATCGTGGCTTCTTCATATTTATTATTTCAGTGATGCAAATACGTCTCTTTTTAATTAATTACATTCAAATGGAGCTTATAGGGGAAGGAACATGAATATGTTGGCTTGAAAAGTGAAGACATCTCCTACCAAATATGGTTTAAAAATCCACAGTATCTTAATCTGTAATTCAGTTTCATTATGAGCCAACAATAACATTGTTCTATGTTGGTATGTAAAGTGAATATCTTGGCCTCCTGTGTGATCATTCATATACTGAAACAGGCTGATGGGGATTTGAAACCAGTTCTACTTCTTAAGCGGTGTGCACTATGCTTGCTCCTTGCTAACCTTGCTTGCTCATCTTGGGGTAAACTATTCATAAGCTTTTCATTCAGTTATGTGGCGACAAACGTTTAACAAGATCTTTACTTCAGATGTCCTTCAGCTTATTAATATTGTCCTGTTACTTATTTGTCGCTAATGTGATACGCTGCAGGATAATATGAAGTAAAATGGAAATATTTGAGCATTACACAAGTTAATATGGGATGTCATTGGTGTCAGCAATGATTCAAGTGAGAATTCTTATTTCTTACACATGATTCGCCTAGCTAATTTTGAAACATACTTAATCGAGATATCTTCCTGCATATTTCTAGTCAAGAATAATCAAACACTATCTGTGAATGGGGCCAAGCCTTATTACAGGCTTCATTTGTTTTTTCCCTTGAAATAGGTCATATGTTAACCCAGTTTGGCAGCATGAAGAAGCTGGATGCAGACAGCAGAGGTTAATATCGTCTCTTTTATCCCATTTCACTTGGTATCCCATTATAATGGGTTGCAGTAAGGCTATGTTCTGTGTAGGATTTTCTGTTTATTCTGTGTCAGACAAAATGATGCATCTGAAACTAAAGAAATATTTCATATGGTATGAGATGATTGTGTTGATCCTTATCTCATTCAGGCCCGTGTTGAGAATTACTTGCATGGGATATAAACTCTGCGGGAGCAAACAGGTATGCTCATTTTTTACTTTGCTAATTAAATTGACTATGTTTTGGCAGAGGCATGCAAAATTTGATCCAGTCAGATGATATGGTCTGGTCTCAGCTGTTTGGGCAAGTTATGATTCATTCTGCATGGTAATCCGGTCTTTGATAGTACTATTATTTTTAAAAAAGTGATGTGCTGTGTGTGTATTTTTTCAGAAAAGTGATGTGCTGTGTGTGTATTTTTTAAGAAAAGTGATATGTTGTGTTGTGTGCTTTGTTTTTGTGTTCTGCATTGAGTGTTGCGTGATGTGTGTTGTGTGCTGTGTTCTATGTTGTGTGCTGTCTGTTGTAGTGTTCTGTGCTGTGTTTTCTATTGTGCTGTGTGCTGTGTTTTCTGTTGTGCTGTGTGCTGTGTTTTCTGTTGTGCTGTGTGCTGTGTGCTGTGTGCTGCTTGTTGTAGTGTTCTGTGCTGTGTTTTCTGTTGTGCTGTGTGCTGTGTGCTGTGTGCTGCTTGTTGTAGTGTTCTGTGTTGTGTTTTCTGTTGTACTGTGTGCTGTGTGCTGTGTGCTGTCTGTTGTGTGCTGTCTGTTGTGTGCTGCCTGTTGTAGTGTTCTATGCTGTGTTTTCTGTTGTGCTGTGTGCTGTGTGCTGCTTGTTGTAGTGTTCTGTGCTGTGTTTTCTGTTGTGCTGTGTGCTGTGTGCTGTGTACTGTGTGCTGTCTGTTGTGTGCTGCCTGTTATAGTGTTCTATGCTGTGTTTTCTGTTGTGCTGTGTGCTGTGTGCTGTGTGCTGCGTGCTGTGCTTTGTGTTGCGTGCTGTGCTTTGTGTTGCGTGCTGCGTGCTGCGTGCTGTGTTTTGTTTTGTGTGATGCCTGTTGTGCGATATGTGCATGCTGTGTGTTGGGGGATGTGTGTCGTGGGATGTGACTTGAAATGCATATTCTGTTACAAATATGTCGATTCATCTTCTGGTTTTCATAGGTTGTTGTCCAACCTTATGGCAGGCTGTTGCCAAGATATTAGACTAAGATTTAAATTGATGTGTTTTATTTGTTGGCATCTAGCTGCCCTAAATGGGTCATAAGAAGGTAAATGTTTTTTGCTGAGAGTTTTTGGTTCAGTTTCTTAGTTGTGTTAAAGTTCACTTGCTATGTAGGAAAGTTGAGCAACCCCATTTTAGTGGTATTTTCATCCTTTTTTCTTCTGTGAGCTAACTTGGATTACGTTTCGTTAGATCTTATAACCATAAACTGCTATTCTACAAAGTTGATGTGTGATTAAGATGGACCTAGGCCTTTTTAGTGTATGATATTGACAATACATATATAGTTTCTCTTTTAAAACACGATTATGTATGATATTGATAATACATATATATATATATGTAGTTTGTTTAAAAATGGTATACAGACTTATAGTTATATAATTAATTTGTGCAAGAAATGTATACTTATTTAACTCTCAAAGCTAGGCCTGGCATTTTCGGTTTTTTTGTAAAAAAAAGTTAAACCCGTACCCGACCCGCGTATTTTGAATAAATAAATATTAGAAATAAATAAAAAATGGATCTAAAAATATTATAAATAAATAAAAATTGAATAAAGTCATAGAATAAGATTCATAAACTGTTATTTAAATATTTAGTCCTTGACTAACTTGAAAATAATAATTTGAAAAAAAAAAAAACATGATGTGTATATCAAATATTATTATGAATATATAAATATGTATTTATAGGCATAATGCGGGTTTGCGGGTTTGATTAAAAATTATATATTAAACCCGTATCCGACCCGCATTGTCCAAAACCCGACCCGAACCCGCGAAAATTTTCGAAATTGCGGGTTGGATTCGGGTTTTCGGGTATAATGCCACCCCTACACAAAGCCGTAAAATTAATGAGACAATTTAAAATGAAAAACTCGATATAAACTCGACTTGAAGTGGGGCTCATAAAATTTAAGCGAGTCGAATAAGGACAATCTAATACTTTGACTCCTTTACGACCCTGGTTCAAGTTCGATGCATCACATAGCCAAATGAAATGTATTGAAACTATGATGTTTAGTTTAAAAGGTTACAAACTATGTCGTTTGACTAACCCTCAGATAAATTTTTTTTTGATAAAAAGTGGGTATATTTCATTTAATCATGAGTACAACAGATCATGAGTACATCTGATCACGAGTACATTCGATCATGAATATAAAATGAAATACAAACGATGGTACAAATTTGAGACAACAACACTGAGTCATCTCTGAAAACAGTTGATCGAGCAGGCCACTGACGACACATTCACCATCGACTCCCACTAGTCCGGCACCCGGACATGATAACGAGTTTGGCTAAACCAAACCTTATTACACAGCAAAAATTACTGTGACGACGCCTTGAACGGCATAACAAGCATGCATAACTACCAAACATAGAAAACATACTATTACATGTCCATTATTTATATACACAACATACATATAGGAAAATAACCGAGTAAAGGCCGATCCGTCACATGCATGTGACCTTGGGGCCGGATAGGAGGAGGCGGCGGCGATGACAACCGGCCACATGCATGCAACCTGATCGGACGATCAAAGAGGCGGCGGCGATGATTGATGATGGAAGGAGGAGGTGGTGGTGTAACCAAATGGAGGACTCCTTGGGGTAGAGGTGGAGGGATTCATCATCCCATGAAGAAGATGAACCTCACCTCCACCCCGGAGCGGTGATTGAAAAAAAATGAAAACGGAAGACGGTGGTAGTTTAGAAAGAAGACGGAAACAAGGAAGACGGTAACCCTCAGATAATTTTTGAACCCAACATAAAATGAAGTTCAACCTTGAACTACGAAATTTCTATCCTTAGTGATTTGTTTTGGATCTCATTCCAAAATAGGCCTTGGTGGCTTGCTCAAGGCCATTGGGCCCAAGCCCACAGAAAAACTGCGTATTTGCAGCCACATGTACGACTGGCGGCAAAGCTGAGCCTGATCATATCGGCTAGTCTTATGGCGTCCACAGCTTCATCTTCTCCGATCAACATCCTGCTCGGCCGGACCAATCGTAGATCAATAACCTCCACTAGAGATCTCAATTTGCCGAGGCGAAAACGTCTTCTTATAGCAACTTTTGTTGCTGCAGAACCTGACAGAACAGGAGATAGTCCAAAAGGACCAGTGGTTGATTCTAGAATTCATTGGGAGAATGAGGATGAAGGATGGCTTGGAGTAGACAATCGCAGCCGCAGTCGAAACAGCAGCGCTGATTCTGAGACTAGAAGCAAGGCTGATGTGGATACCGAGAGGGATTTGCTGGCCGAGCAGTTTGCTGATTTGCTCAACGACTCTTCCGACTCCCATTATCAGTAAGTTTCATATACTCTGTCGTATTCAGCATAAGGAATGCGCTGAAATCGGATTTCTAACAGGTTTCTAGGTGTGGCTCCGCAGGCAGATATGGAGGAGATAAAAGCTGCGTACAGGCGGCTATCGAAGGAGTATCATCCCGACACAACTTCCCTCCCAATCAAGACAGCTTCAGATAAGTTTATGAAGCTGAGAGAAATCTATGATGTGCTAAGCGACGAGGAAAAGAGGAGATTTTACGACTGGACACTTGCGCAGGAGGTTGCGAGTAGGCAGGCCGAGAAGCTACGAGTGAAGCTGCAAGATCCTTATATTCAACAAGTGGAGAACTATGAGTCTGTACCTGATTTGGTGGATAGGCTCGGAGGAAGGAATATGCCGCTTAGCGATCAGGCTATGTCTGCTCTTACCATCGATATCGCCATTATCATTTTTGCGATAGGGTGTATAGTGTATGTCCTGTACTTCAAAGAACCCTATTAGTGCATATGCTCAAATAATAGGATTTGAGAAACCCCATTTTAGATATGGTACATGTACAAGCTTGAAGCTTCCACAATGAGCAGGTGAAGGTAGTCTAAATTTCAAGGGTACACTTTTTCTGAGAATGCCCAAGCATATGACAGCGGCCACACTGAACAACTCTCTTTGGTCGCTTGAAGTTTTCGACTCGAGGTACTTTCTTCTTAGGTCTACCAGGTGGACGGCGGATTTTGGGTGGCTGCATTGCCTCGGCGCCTTCGCTTATAACCATCCACTCACTTTTTTCTGGGATGGGGAAAATTATCTGTGAATAAGTCTCTCTGTAGCTAACAACTGTGAAACAAGGATCAGCAAACATTTGCACATTCTGGCCGCAAGAAATAAGCGCCGCGGCTGCATGTGCACATGGAATACCATAGAGTTGCCACCGCCTACATGAGCATATACGACTTCTTATATCCACTATGTTTGTTCGTTCTGTGGAGACAACTTCAAATTCGACTTCATTTGCACGAAGTACTTGATAGCAAGGAGCATCTGCAATTGCTTCTGAAATTCGCTTCTCAGCAGAAGGTACAAGAACTGAGATCCAACACATTGATAAGCTTCGTCTTTCATCGAACCAAGATGTTAACTGGTGACGAATATGTTCCATCAGCTGACAAATTGGGAGTTCATGACCTTCAAGTGCCCAGTTATGGATAATCTCAGTTATACTTAAAATGAAATGACCGTACCGGACACCATCAAAATAAGCTACTGCCCAAAGCTGAGGTGGAAAGTGTGTAAACCAATTTATCACATCCGGCGAAACCTCCACCATCTCAGAAACTTTGTTGTCAAATTCAGCAGGGGTGAGTGCATATACAGCACTCCAGAAGATATTGACCAATTTTGAATTCTTAAAAGTATCTCTGAAGTTGTCACTTATATAGCGTAGGCAAAAACCATGAAAAGCACTAGGGAACTGTGTCTCAACAGCTTCTACCATACCCTTCTGTCTTTCAGATAAAATTGTAATTCTTGGCATGACATCGAATTGGACTCCAAGAAGCTTTCGAAGTTCTGACACAAACCACATCCAATTCTCATCACTCTCTTGATCAACAACACCAATTGCTAATGGGAACAATGCATCATCCGCGTCAATGGCTGAAGCACAAAGTATCATGCCCAAGTACTTCCCTTTGAGATGAGCTCTATCAAGTTCTAGGAGGGGCCTGCAACCATGTATAAACCCATAAACTGAAGCCTGGTATGATATAAAGAGTCGTGTAAAGCAGTTTTCCTGGCCACTAGCATAAACAGTTGCAACGCTTCCAGGATTAGACTTCTTTAATTCCTCACAATACGCAGGAAGAAGACGGTAACCTTCCTCAAAAGTTCCATGAAGGGCAGCCATGCTGCGCTCCTTTCCACGCCAAGCTTGCATATAGGAAACAGCAACCCCATGCTGGAGGCGTATGTCTTGCAGTATTTCTTTTGGTTTATACTGCGGGTTATCACGTATGCGTGCCTCAACAGATCTAGCCACCCAACCAACAGATGCTTGCTGATGATGGAGGTCTCGAACTCCTTCACATGTATGCTCCCCATGCAGGGTTCTTATAGAAAAGGTGGGAACTCCCGGACACTTTGCAACATGAATTCGCCATGGACAACCTTCGTTGGAGCACTTAGCTATAAACCGACTACGATCTGATTTCACTATTCGCAAATCAAAATGCAAAGCTATAGCAATATCTTTCAAAGTTTTCCTGCACGTGTCCACATCAGGAAACTCTTGCCCAATCACTAATGAATAATCCGCCAATGCTAAAGAGTGATTTGCAGCAACTATAGATGAATCAGCCATCTATCTACCATAGCAATACTGAGTAACGCACATCGGTCTTCACCCAAGGCCAGTGTCAGCACTCACAAAAAGAGGGACCAATGTTTGCCTCAAGCACCAAACTGCACAGTCACTGCAACACGATAAAGTTTCATAAACTGAAGTTATATAATATGTTTCACACAGATAACAGCCGCTGCATCTGTTCTAGTGACACTAAAGCAACATATTAAATTGGCAGACAAATCGACAAGTGATTTCCCATATGCGTCAAAAATGTGAAGCCAATATACACCGTGGACTTAGCTTTTGGCATTGACACAAATCTAGGTAAAAAATAAACCTTTGAAGCTACTAACTAAACCTTCCAAGTGAATCTCTATAGGGTTACACCTACACACTTATGACTTATCAAGCATCGAAAAATCCTACTAAATTCCTGAACACAATGAAATTAGGCTAGTAAACCACCCAAATGCGGAATGAGACATTTTTAAGCTTATTTTCACAATTGTAAGCTCCAATAGCAAATCTTTAAAGAAACTATTCAAGGAATTAACAGTCTACAAAGCCCTAATCCTGAATACGCTACAAATTCTAACTAGAAGAGCTCGAAATCAAATGAATTGGAATGTTTAACTTCAATTAACATGTAAATCATCGCTTCAACTGAATTCCAAACAAGCCCTAGAGACTACATTTTCAACATAATCTAACTACGACGGCATTCCAATAAAATTAAGCTCTTACCGGGAAATTGAAGACTGCAGCTCGCCAGTCTGAATTCCAAAGATCGAATCGGACACAAAACGCTGACCGTCAACGTCGTCGCCGAATCGGAATCGCTCAAGGCTAAAACCGGGAAAAGGAAAAGAGCTCACATACCTTTGCGTGAGACAGCCAATTAAATAGTGACACGTGTGTCCGTTCATCTTTGGGCTCAAACAGCTCGCTGACGGCCCGTTAATCCTTAGCCTTAGGATGTATATTTTTAAATATTTCATTAAATGTAACTTATATTATTAAAACTATTTGAACACTTAATCATTTTATAATATTTATAAAATAAGATAAAATTTAAGGAGGACCAATAAATATTTATAACTAATCGAATTCGATTCCTAATGGTACAAGCCAAGTATTATACGGCGTAAAATAAAGGAAGAGTAAATAAATGGTTTGAGTATAATTTGTCATACCCTCAATTATATTTTCAAGACAAAAAAGGCTTCAATTATCCGACCTTATCAACACCAATTAATTTTTTCCTAGAGATCCAAAAACTGAAAATGCTGCCAAACAGTGATTTGGCCTCAATAATCCGACCATGCTTTGCATTATTGCACAACTTGCCTAATCTTTTAATCTAAGCCACATTCAGAAACAGCTTAAAAAGCCTTCCTTTTTCACCCAACAGGCCAACACTAGCCTTTTTTGCAAAGCATCAGTTGCCATAATATCTCAATCCACCCTCTTATACTACCTTTCTTCACAACTAGTCTAGCTGCATTACACTAAACTACCGCCCCGATCGAGAACCCATTTCCCAAAATATGCGCAGTGGTCGCTTCTTTCCCTTTCCGCATCTTTTTTCTTTTTCGGGTAAGTTATCAATTCTTGGAGTTGTGTAAAAAGGTTCCTACGTATCCGAATCCAGCTATGAAGAATGCAAATGCTTGAAAGAACAGGAAGACGTAAAAGTGGTTATGACCGTTGGTAAAATCATAGCATCCACAGATGAATAAGTAGCATCCCATCATAAGTTCCGAAAGATTTACTGCCATCATCCTGTTCGAAAAACTGATCCAAAAAATTTACATAAGGAAAAATGTCTTACCTTAAAATGTTACCATCTGGAACTTATTATTCATTACCTGCTTGCAATCTTTGATGATCTTGTTTCGAGAATATTATCACTGAGTTTGGCTTTTAACGCGTCTCCGAGCTTTTGAGTAACTACCCATTCATTAACATCTCCAATCTCTAGCAGACCCATGATTGTGGCTTTTGTTCGAAGCATAGACATGACATTCTCGAATAAGACCCAAAAGAAAATCAAATGGAACGATCTGCGCGTATTGGAGCATAGAGTTGGGATATTTCTGCTAGAAATGTTTTAAGACATTAAGATTAAATTTGGTACCTAGGAGTAGTCACAGCATTTAAAATGGTGACAATGGCGGGTAAATAAACAGCACCCCATTTTGGAACTTCAACTTCAGGCAACAGAACTGTTGCTGGCAGCACGACGCAGTAGAATGTAAATGTGACTATGTGGGCAACAATTTTTCTGACAAAGAAGAAACTGTAGAGCAGATAGAGCTTCTCCCATAGTGATATTTTCTGCAAAAGTGTTGATTACGTGAATAAGTCCTAAAATTTGTGCAAGGTTCGACGAGATAATTGACAGCTAAAAACCCGCTTACAGTAGTTTTAGCAATTTCTAATGCAGTTTTTCGGAAAAGATTGGAAGGTCCACAAGACCATCTGTGCTGCTGATGGCAGTAGGCCTTGTAAGTACTTGGAAGTTCACTTTTCACCTATTTTGATTTTTTGAGTACGTAACTGAGTTAGTCCTAAAATATGGCATTATGTGTAAGAATTTACTTTTTTACATGTCAATTTTTTACCTTGAGATCACTGATGTAAACAAACTTCCATCCTTCGAGACTGGCACGAACAGCAAGGTCCATATCCTCAACGGTTGTCCTGCCTTTCCATCCTCCTGCGTCGTTGAGTGCAGAAATTCTCCACACCCCGGCAGTTCCTACAAAAGCTTGTGAAGTTGGTATATGTAGAAATTGTCAAATGCTGCTAGAGGACTTGGGAGTAGGGAAATATTCGGTATACCGTTAAATCCAAAGAAGGCATAGGTTGATGAGCCAACTTCTTGCTCAATTATGAAATGGTAGTTCAATGACATCTCTTGCATCCTTGTCAACAAACACTCGTCCGAGTTCACTATAAATTTACACAACATGTTTGGTCCTCTTAGTCCCCCTTAACAATAATTTCAACAAGGTAAAAGTACATACCGAAAGTCCAACGAGCTTGAACAAGTGCAAGCTCAGAGTTATGAACCAGAAATGGGATTGTGCGCAGAAGAAAATCCGACTCAGGCTGGAAATCAGCATCAAAAATTGCTACATACTCGCATTGCTTCACGTAGCTGTGCTTCATTCCTTTTCTTAAAGATCCTGCCTTGAACCCAACTCTATCCTCCCTCGTCTCATACTTTATGTTTGCACCTTTTCCAGCCCATCTCCGGCATTCCAGCTCGATCAAGTCCTATCACATTTCAAAAAAAGTTAACACCAACTCTCCTCGAAAAAGCTAAACAGTACTTTTTTGATCTAAAACAAACCTTGACAACCGGATCAGTCGAGTCATCAAGAACTTGTATGATAACCCGGTCAGAAGGCCAAGTAAGCCCGCACGCAGCAGCAATAGAAAGCTGATAAACCTGAAAAACCCCGAAAAAAAGCACACAACTTTAATCTCAGTAAATTACAACATAGATCGAAAAAACATCCAGAAAACAAGTCAGCACCTCTTTTTCATTATGCATTGGAATCTGAACAAGCACCATAGGATACGCCGAGCTGCCCGCTTCAACATCAACTTCATTAACAGCCTCCCATTTATACATTTCCTCCGGCCTTTTCCCAAACAGCTTCACGAAAACAATTACCATCGCCATATAAACTCGTTCCATGAATAACATCAAAGACATTGCTAGACAAACAGTGACTAAAAATTTCCAGAATGGTATGAAGAAAGTAAGGCCACTCTGTGGCCTTAGTAGTCCAAACTGCCCTGCAACTCCCATAACTCTATGCTTCATAATTAACCCGATTGAACTCGATTTATGCCGAAGCACAGAGTTGAAAATCAGCAAGAAGTTCCTGATGCTTGAATTCTTTGCTGTTGGTAATAAATGGTGGCCGCACTACATAAATACTCAACAGTACATGTGGAATGGTCTAATAGACAACACTTGCTTGTAAAGTCTTATAGCTTTAAATTTTAATTTTTTTGTCGACTAACTTGTGAGATAAATAGTCATTTTCGCGAAAATTTTTGCGGATATATATTTTAAATAGCTTAATTTTTGTACAATTTCTTAGGCAATGTTTTAGAGATGCATGGATTTGCTTTTTTTAGGTTGTAGTGAATAAGATAATGATAAAAATGGAGAAAAAACAATGTGTTGATGCCAATTGGTATTGTATTTGTCATTGACTTGGAAATGGGTCATTGAATTTTTCAAAAATTAAGTGTTTGGTGATGATGTAATTTGGTGTACATAATGGTCAAAGTGTTTGACTCATATGCTGGGAAATTTCTTGAGCACGTTCCAGAGCAGTGTGAACATCTTGTGTGAAATTGAAATTTATAGATCCCCGTAAGTATATGATAATTTGATTAGGCCAATAATAGTCATTCTGACCAAACACGGCACAATTATATTCGTCAAAAATCAGTCGCGAGAATGATGCTAACGTGTTTTTTTTTGATTAAAAGGGCAAAGCCCAAAGAGTACAACACGAGGACTTTAAAAGCTAAATAAATTTAGCCTGACTCGATGAAGTCTAAAACATAAGAAAATAAACTAGAGGACTAAATCGAGTCATTTGCCTCGATCAGTACAAGATAATAATAAATGACAGAAGCTAAGTGAGCACTAAAAAAACACCACGCTAAATCTTCAAACTAGCCAGATCTCTATGATAATAATAGATGTGACAGTTAAACTTCAAAAAAATAATCCGAATAGTATGAGATAGCCTGGTGAAAAGGAACCGCGTGGCAACATGTGGCAGCACGAAGTAAATGTTGAGCAAGAAACAATTGGGAGCACAGACAACGTGGCATCAGGTGAAGCAAACACGCGGCAGCAAGTGAAGCGCACAAAACGGCGCAGAAAGCGGTCAGCATGGAAACAGGCAAGTCGACACGTGGAAGCACCACAGGAAACCATGCAGCAACCCATGGAGAAGAACGACACGTGCCCACCGGAAAACGGTCATCGCTGGCGACGGCGCCACCAGCGGCGACAAACAAACTCCAGCGACTGCAGCTAGCTGGAAACAACAGGCGAACCATCAAGGCAGCAAGACGGAGCAAACAGCAGCAACGAGCGGCAGAATGAGCTCGAGGGAAACAAAAAGGGAGAAACGAAACCCGGAACCCAACTCAAAACGACCACCCAACCAAAACGGCCAAAACAACTAAACAACCGCACTGCACCAACTCCTGACTGGTCACCAAGCAGCAGAAGCAACGGACCGCCAACAACAACCGGCGAACAAAAAAGACAGCACTCGAAAGGCGTCGTACAAAACGGCTAAGACAGCAGTGGAAGACGACGGCTATGCAATCAAAACGAGAGCTCGTCAAGAAAAGGGTCATCGATTGCCGACGGCGGCGGTGAAAGACGTGGCTGGCGAACCAGCCACCGACAGCAACCGAGACAAGAAGAAAGACCACCGAGTCAATCCATGTAGACATCCCAGCCAAGACACCCAAACGCCTGCACACCCAACAACAACTCAGAACATCCGTCAAAAGGATGCTAACGTGTTTTAAGCAAGGCATTTTGGCTTCGAATGTGACTCGTGTGATTCAAACAAAACATGCTCCAAGACAAG
Organism: Sedum album; assembly: GCA_006409495.1. Classification (NCBI taxonomy): domain Eukaryota; kingdom Viridiplantae; phylum Streptophyta; class Magnoliopsida; order Saxifragales; family Crassulaceae; genus Sedum; species Sedum album. The sequence continues at coordinate 40,612 of QZGG01000182.1, read as the reverse complement.
CAGAATTTGTCGAAAACAAAACAAAAATGATCCAAACAAACAACATATGCAAATCGAGAAAGGATTTCTTTAGTGCATCGACATCAAGCTTTCTCAACACTCAGAAATCTCCGATGCACACGCACACACTCATGGGATTAGGATCATGTGCAGCCAACAACACTTTTCAGTCACAAATGAAACGATGTAGTTTTGGTAATTAAAACTACGTCGTTTTGAAAATGGTTCAAAATTATTTAATTAGGAATTTAGTAAAACTGTGTTATTTTTGAATCATTATAGACATAAACTACGTCATTTTAGAATTTAAAATTTGAATTTTTAACTGAATTTGACGCTGTAGCACGCACAACTGTATAATTGAACAAAATGGTTTAACTCGAGTCAAGCTGCGCAAGGGGTTTTATTCAACTCTAATCAAGCCGAGCAAATGGTTTATAATGGGCCGGATGAGGAAGAAAGCGGGCCCGGTTCGGGTAGAGCGGGAAGGGCCCAGTGGGATTAAAACGGGTCGGGTTGATATTGACCGGTTGGTAAGGTAACTTGCTGTTGTCGTCTTCTACTTCCGCCACCAACACGTCTTCTTCGTTTTGCTATCTCAACTCGCTTCATCTCATCTCAACTCTAATCGCATCATTTTGAAATAAATTATTGAATTTAATCAGGTTTGTATAGATACGACGGCGTATGGCAGGATCGAAGCCCCGATCGGGAAGATCGACGGCGTTGCGAGATACGTCGGAGTCAAGAATGGACAACGCCGGGAGCTGGGACGCTCTGGAGTGGACGAAGATTGAGGTATTGTGTATCTGATTGTATAGGGTTTTATTTTTGCTGATTAGGGTTTTTTTCAATTGATGATTTTGATGTTGTATTGGTTTTTGATAATAGCCTATGTCGAGGTCGGTCTCTCGTGATGTTAAGGAGCTGTTGCTTGAAGCTGAGAATTTTGTTGCTGAGGTATGAATTGAAGTCTGAGTTGATGTTTGTTGTGAACTGTTGAGGACAAGTTGTTGATTAGGGTTTGTTTTCAGGGAAGTGGAGTTGTGCTTGTGAATACGGATGAAGCTGGAACATTGGTAGTCACTAGCTATCGGCTTCTTTTTCTTGTAAGTGACATATTTGATATTATAAATTGTAATGGGTTTTAAACGACGAGTAACAGAATTGTCGCTGAATGCATCAGTTTTCGTAAGTTTGTTGTTATTATATCCTAAAACAATACACCTGTGACCTGTGTTTGTGTAGCCGCACGTAAGGATAACCGTTAACTTATTGTATGATGATACACTGTTTATATTTTGTTTACATTCTTTATACCACTGATTTTAATGTAGTGTCTTCCTCATACTGTATGTGTGTACTAACATTAGTTTTTGATGCATTTTTAAGAGTGAAGGAACAAGGAAAGTGATTCCTCTTGGCACAATACCTTTGGCGACAATTGAGAAGTTCAGCAAAATAGTATGTCCTTGAACACACACTGCGCATACTGCAAACTGCAAACTGCATTGCCAATTTTAATTAACAGCTGAGGGTTCTTACTCTTGTTTATGCAATGCGAGTGCAGGTCGTGAAAACTCCTTCAGGTTCTCGTCAATCGGAGAAAACTCCGTCGAAAAGGCTACTCCAAGTTATCGGTATGAATCAGAATGTATGATGTATTTTTTTTGAAAATTACTATTCGTTTCCTGAAGTGGTCATGTAATGAACCAAACTCGTTGATTTCATCTGCAGGAAAGGATATGAGAATAATCACCTTTGGTTTTCGTCCAAGAACTAAACAGGTTGATGGTCAGAAGCTGAATATAGTTTTGGTTTTTGATAATACTTTGTGGTCTGTTAGTCTTCTTATAGTTTGATTAATCAAGTTTGTTGGTTGCTGACGTCTTTATATTGATCCATTGTACTCCCTTTCTTACAGAGACGTGCAATCTTTGATGCATTGTTGAAAAATACAAGACCAGCTAGACTCTGGGATCTATATGCTTTTAGTGCTGGACCATCCAAATATCAAAACACCAACCCCAAGGTGCGGCTCTTGAGCGAGTATTTCCGATTGTTGGGGAACACCTCCCACCATCCATCACTTGAGACCATTGAAAACAGATCATATACACTGTCCAATGACTGGTGGAGAATAAGCAGTGTCAATTCCAACTATGAAATGTCTCCAACTTACCCCTTTGCATTTATTGTGCCAAAAGCATTCAGGTCCTTTTTCCTGATCTGCAATCATGTGATGTAGTATGCTAATAAATTTAATCACACACATTTAACCGATCGACCTTATCCTATCAGTGATGAAGAAATTCTGCAGGCCTCTAACTTCCGTGCAAGGTGTAGGCTTCCGGTTGTCACATGGTGCAATTCAGGTATAAGGTTATAAAGAAATTTGTCTTTCCTCTTGCTTTGTGTCCTAGTATATTAAATTAATTGATCACCCCAGGAACGGGAGCTGTTCTTGCTCGGTCATCACAACCATTAGTTGGTCTCATGATGAACATGCGGAGGTAATTGATGACTGTTAATTAGATGTCGATCCTTTTACGCTGTTTGTTGTTTCAAATAAACTATTTTTCACCCTAAATTGGCATGTAATCCTCGAGACCTCGACTTTATGTATTCTTTTTTTCTATGCAATCTAAATGTACTGGTTTTTTCTGTTCAATATCTTTGACAGCAACGCAGATGAAAAACTTGTTGCAGCATTCTGCACAAATCATCACAGTATGCGAGGTTCAAGCCGGTAAGAGAATGTTTAGTGGAGGATTTTGCTACTTTCTTCATTCGCTTACGCATACTGAATCTTTTAAGATAAGAGAAGCTTGCAATCTTTTGTTGTTTCAAATATTCTGATGTTGATGTATTGTTTATGTTATTTTTTAGGAAGCTTTACATTGCTGATGCGAGACCCAGGAAAAATGCATTAGCAAATGGTGCGAGGGGAGGTGGTTCAGAGTCGTCCGCTAATTATTCTCAGTCTGAGGTCTGCTTAAGCTACAAGTTCTGAAGCAGCATGCTGCGATCCTTCTCTATTTTTTGGTAACAGTCGTTGTTCTTATACGATCACTACTTGTAGATAGTTTTCTTAGGGATAGACAACATACATGCTATGAGGGAAAGCCTTACGCGGCTAAGAGATTACTTGGATACCTATGGCTCGACGTCATCAGATGGAATGTCATCTTTCTTGGTTAGTTCTGCGGTTTTAATTTTTCTATGCACTTTATCTTTAAATTATAGAATAAGACTAATCATCGGTTTCCATATTCGGATGAACCATTAATAGAGACATAGTGGGTGGACGTGGGGAGGAGGCAATTTGAGCAGCATGTCTGCGTCAGTATCTACACTAGGTGATAGTGCTTGGTTGATACATGTCCAAACAGTCTTAGCAGGTTCAGCTTGGATTGCTGCACGTGTAGCGCTAGAGGCAGCTTCTGTTCTTGTCCATTGCACGTATGCCTATCTTAGCATCATTTTTGTAGTGTTTTGCTTATTCCACCTCAGTGTATCTGTCATGATTTAAGAATGGTTGTTTTTACAGTGATGGGTGGGATCGAACAACTCAATTAGTCTCCCTTGCCAGTTTACTACTTGACCCTTACTACCGAACATTTAAAGGCTTCCAGGTATTATGATTGTGTATGTTAATTTGCTCTTTTTGTCACAGTTTAAATCTACTGACTTTAGATTGTCAATATGGTTTTTGTGAATATTATATATTTAATATATGATCTAGTCCAAATATGTGTGCTCAAGTGTTTCAACTTTCAATTTTCAAGCTTCTTATTGTATTTTCTCACATGTAACTGTGCACTGTGATCAAACTGAGTTGGACATCATGGCTCATGCATGACTTTTGTCCAGGCACTCGTAGAGAAGGACTGGCTTGCCTTCGGTCATCCATTTGCAGAACGAATGGGTATGCCAACTATATCGAGCGAAGGCAACAATCCATACGAGCTACACAGGCAGCAGTCATCTGGGGCAGGCAGTTTTCCGGGGACACCTATACGCCAGTCATCCGTATCAACCAGTACAGCTCAACAATCTCCAGGCCCTTCACATGCTCAGATTTCTGGCAATTCTTCTCCCATATTTTTTCAGGTTTTATTACTCAATTTGAATTCACATTTGTAGAATAAATTTATTATTTCCTCTTGTGAAATATTAACTATAAGCTAATGGCACATTGTCAAATGTCATATAGTTTTGTTTGTTTTTAATAAACATAATACATATGTTAGTTTTTGCATGTTTGTCTGCTGATTAAGATGGAAAAAGTTGCTATGATAGCTAATTTCGATATTTATTTTCTGATGACTTTTTTCAGTGGGTTGATTGCATATCGCAGCTGTTGCGAATGTACCCTCTCGCCTTCGAATATTCCATGGTACTTGCTTCAACATGTTTACTAAACACTGATAATTTCACTTCTGAACACTATATTAAATTTTATTTGAAGAGGACCTCATTACTTTTGGTTGTGTTCAGGCTTTCCTGGTGGATTTTCTGGATTGCATGCTTTCTTGTCGATTCGGTAACTTCTTTTGCAACAGGTACGTTCAATTGTATATTGCCTGTAATAAGTACGTTTGTATTGTCAATATACTAAATCAATTTGTGTGGATTCTTAGTGAAAAGGAGAGGCAGCAAGCTGGTGTGCCAGATGCATGTGGATGTTTGTGGGCATATTTTGAGAATATGCGTTCTGAGGGAACTTCACACCCACATTACAATATTTTTTATGATCCAGAAAAATATGATGGTGCGCTTCTACCACCAGCAGCAGCCTTAGCTCCAACCATATGGCCTAATTTTCATTTACGGTGGGCTTGTCCTAAGGAGGCTCGAGCTGTAGAGGTTGATGCTAAGTGTAGAAGTACTGCAAGCAAATTTTCTGAGCTGCAAAAGGTATCCGCTTTGCTTCCTTTATTAAATGTATCTACAATTTAATCATTCAATCAAGATTACTTGTGGCCTTAGCCTTTTTCTGTCGTTTTCAATCAGGCAAATGATGTATCTGAAAGGAAAGCAAAGGAAGCTTTGTTGAAGGTGGAATCACTGACAGCTGAGCTACAGAGGGAGAAGCAGCTTAGCTTATCTTCCATAAGTTTGGCAAAGAAGGCGGCCAGGGAAACCAGTGCTATCAAACGAGCAGTACAATCACTGGGATGTAACATCCACTTTTCAAACTCTGGCGAATTAACCGTAGACATAGAGGGAAACCAAAAAGATATGTATAGAAGTGCGTACTCTCCTCCTCGGAGAGAACTTGGTGGCCGTCACGATGCCAAGTCATCCGACTTGTCAGTGTCTCTTGCAGTCACGAGAGAGGATCAAATCTCCAACAATTCAGTCAGTAGGGTATGTGAATCCATGTGCCCTCTCCGCTCTCGTGATGGAGGGTGCCATTGGCCTGATGCAGGCTGTGCTCAATTTGGAAGCCAATTTATTGGTCTGAAGGCAAATTTGGATGCATTTGACCGGCTTTCAATACATGAGAAATACTTTGCAAGTGAATAATCAGCTTGAACCGTGAAAGAGCAACCACCTGTCGGTTACCATTTTCTGCTAATTTTCAGTCATGAGTTGGCGGCATGAGGAATGTGATTGGATATAGAGAACTCAGGATGCGTTGTTGATGGGCAATGTATTAGCTCATTTCAATCCGCATGGGAGTCCTGGTATCTGCCAGGGACTGAGCAAGTTAGCAAAAGGGAACCCCACTGTCGATTGTTGCACTCACTTGAATGGTTTAGCTTATGTTTCATAGTTTTGATACGCCAGAGAGAAATTACTTCCTCTTAGTTGAATAAAATTTACCATTTAAATGATAATTTGTGAGAAAAACAGCTTATGACCCGGGTTCTCTAGACATATCATACAATAGGAAACCAGTTCAGGCATATGCATCCGTTCATGGATCAAACTTGTGCCCAATAAACGCCGGAAGGAGACAGTTTATGTCTTTATCTTTGCCTACGAATCATGACAGGTGACCCGGCTGGTACCACATATGTGATATTTATACACGTGTTTGTGTTGCGTTAGAGTGAAATTATTTCCATAAATTCTTCTCCAAATATCTTCTTCTTTATTCGACTGCTCTGATGAATCCTTCAATTGTCTTTTTAGGTAATAATTGAATGCCAAAAATAGCTCTGTCATGGCTGAATTTAACCTGTTATTTGGGACCAAATAAATTTGTTTTGTCTACAAATATTTTGTGAAATGGTAAGCAGCAGTTGAAGAGATGCTCAAAATGAGTATACTGCGGACACCTGCTGTAACCTGTAGCTGATACTGACTATAAATATCATCCATATGTTTCAGATCATATATACCAGTTTGAGTAACCTGCCAATTCCCAGAATACCGGGCCTTACTGTTATTTCCTAGCTACTTTACCTTTCAGAATATGATCACAATCACTTCAACTGATTCACACCATATTTCCAATATTGCTCTTTTATCATTAAATATATTAATTAATATGATTTTAGTGTGACCGTTGGATGTAATTTAATATGTGATCTAGATTTGTTTGCATTTTATAACCAAACTATCACTTTTCATTTGATCCATTCTCTTCGATTACTCGCTGAAAATTAAGGATACAAAATGGTAGAAATTCCGTATGGAATTTAACTGCATAAAAGTAGTGACCAGAGTTGCTGCTGCATTCCAAGGACCATTTACAGGTCATTAAATTACTCAGTTCCATCTGGTCCCCTAAGAGCATCCGCACCGGTTGCAATCTTGGTGAGCTCCTCCTCGTGAGGAGCTCCTCTCAGAAAAGCTTCAGGAGGTTTTCTGAGAGGAGCTCCTCAAAAATTAAGGCATAAAAAGGAGGAGCTCCTCGGTGGGGAGCTCCTCATCGAGATTGTCATGGGTGCATAAATAATTTGACTAACATCTCGTTGAGGAGCTCCTCAACGAGATTGTAACCGGTGCGGATGCTCTAAAATGTCCCACAATTCCTCAACACTGAGATTCCTATTTATGGCTATACAAATAACTTGCTTCTCTTTCCTAAATACTTCCATCCCAAACCTCATTCATATTTCATCCGCATTGCCAACTCGAAAAGCTATCCACCGCATTTACAAATAAATTTTTATTACTAAATTTCCATATAAATAAAAAAATTAATTAGAGTTAGGGACTAATTGCATTAACTAAGTGGTCCTAACTAAGTATTACGGCTGTCAGATCTAACATTAGCATTTATGGTAATCTGCTTAAAATTCAATATTTACTTTAAACTAATTAACTCAAACTTCAGCAATTAATTAAACTCTAATCACGTTATTACAGCCGGCGTTAATCTCTATTTTTGTCCGGTAGCTCATACTTATCGTCATTAACATCGGGGCCCATTCGTAATATTCCCAAACTTCAAGTACCAAAATAATATATACCTCCACAGCTCTCCACACCTCTGCACTTCATCTTCAATCTCTCTCTGCTTCTCCTCGAGATTCGTGCCTTTACACTTTCCAGAAGCTCATCGCCATGTCCAGAAATTTACAGATCCTCCCGTCGCTCCGCCGTCCCGCCGCCGGTAAGGAGAACGTTGAAATCAACATCGGAAGTAGAAAACGGAATTGGAAGTTGGAGGAGAAGAGAGGAATCAGCGAGAGTGATGAGAGTGAAATCAAACCGTGTGAGACGCCGAAATCGGATGAGAATAGGATACCGAAGACGGTAGCGTGTCCTCCGGCGCCGAGGAAGCCGATGAGGAGAGTTGGAGTTATGACTTGTAAGAGGAAATTGATGCCGGAATTGGAGTATTTTGAGGCTGATCAGAGGAAGGAAGTTGATGAATTTTTTAGATCGAGTTTTGAGAGAATTTCTTCCAAGAGAAAATTTGGTACCTCTAGCGCTGCTGCTGGTGATGTTGCTGCTGCAGCTTCAGCCGCAGAATCGTCTTGTTCATCGTCGTCTTTACCGGTATGAATAATTTTTACGACAAATTGCTGAAATAAATTGAGATCTAATGATGCTGAAAATTATACAGAAAAGTGAAGGCTGATTATTACTTGCTTTGGTTAACAATTATTGCGTCAAGCTGTATGGTAGTGTAACAACTGTATATACACGCAAGTTTTTTTGTCACATTTCTCTGTGGCAGTAATCTACTCTCAGTGTCAAATGTACTAAATTATTCGAATGAATCATAAATTTCAGTTGTTCAGTTTAATATTCAGTTGGTCGAATGAATTTCTATTATTATTTATTTATGAATAGTAAGTTATAAGTTGTTCTGCTCGGTATTTCGTTGATTTGGTAACAAATTGGCATGACAAATATTATGCAAATGTTTGGTGTATTTGCTTATTTGGTTATATCGAACGCTGGAAGCTGAATTATTGAATGTTTGACGTAGGAATGATTGATTATGCTATTAGGTCTGGTACTGCTAGTCGATATTAAAGTTGAAACTGAGAGATGACCAAATGTGTCGTGATTTTAGCAACATGGTGAAAATGGAGTGTTAGATTAGAGGAATTGAAGGTGGGAGAGACGTGTGGGAATTGAATTTGACAATTTGGTAAATTTTACTGAAAACACGTTTGGGAGGGAAGACATGGGAATTTGAATTATGTGATCAGCAATTTTTTCGATTTCTAAATTCGGGTGGATGCCGAATAATGAATTGATTGAATAAAGTGTCATTATATAGAAAAGGATTGGTGGACCTTAGTGGTGGTGAAGTGAAAGCTTATTGATAAGATAATGTCCTAACTAACTTTTAGTAGAATGTGATTGATCATCCTTTACTGTTCTGTTCTTATTTCAGGTTTTACTTTTGCTCATTCCTTTTTTGCTTTAATTATTGACTTGTTATGCTACCTAGGATTCTCAAATCCCATGTTAGTTGTTGTCCGACCTTTAGACTTAAAAGTTTGATTTTTTGATTTGTTTGAATTATACAGGTTAACATTAAATGTTTGTTACAGATAGACAAGTATCTTCTACCGTGTACGTAAAGAAAAACGATAATTACTTAATAGCTCAGTAATAGTGGGGCTTTATGTACAATCAGTGATAGTCTATGTCTATCACAAGAGTCTGGAACCAATTCAAATTATAGATGAGAATAGAAAAACATGATTTAAATAAAAATGTAAAAGTTATTGTCATCGTGCACAAAAATGGTACCATTTGTTTTTTCATGTATGGGATCAAGTGCCCCATTACGTACCATGTTTACTGGATTTAAGGAGATTTTGTTAAATACATTAATGCTACATGCGGATAAGTATGATACCACGATCAACCGACTATTGGCAATCTAGATACACATGTTTTTTTTGGGATTTAAGGTGGAGCTAGTTTTTGAGAATTCTTCCGAGTCTCGGACCTCTCGAATACTTATTTTCTCTGTAGTATTATCTAGCGTAGCTTAAATGAGATTGGGTTAGATTAATATGAGATGACAAACTGAGTGTGAATATTTAAATCTCTTACTTCAGTTATTCTCGGAGCTCTTCAGAACTGTTGTATAATCCAATTGGAATCTGTGACAATTGGAAACTGATGACAACATATATTCTCAATGACACTCTTAGGTGTTTCTAGTAACTTTACAGGGCAGTTAGGTACTTAGGTTGCTATACTGATTGATTGCCTGCCTACTTTTTGCATTCCACTGGTGTTGGGCTCCATGTAACTCAGAATATATGTTCCAGCATAAGGAGCTCCCCATGCTGACTGCATGGCCAGCAGCTATTTGGGGTGTTGGCTCTACTGATGGGTGAGATTTAGAGGAATGTTGTTTATATGTTTAATCAGAAGCCTCCTTGACTCTGCCAAGCCAACCCAATGCCTTCAGATCAGATTGTTTCAGTTCAACATGAGTTCCCAGCCTAGAAAAAAAACAGTCAGAAAGACGGATAACTAACATAATATTTGATGGAAAAAGTGAATCACAAGAGATGATTGTTCATGGATGTGTTACTAGAAAGGTCCACAAATAATTAGACCATGAATCTCAAATTCTCAATAGACGGCACCTTGTCTTTCTACTCACTGTTAAGGCAGTATATTAGTTTATGCATTCTCATATGGCAACCAAATTTCTCAGCAGAAAATGCAGGGACAAAAGGTGAATATTGTTTCTATGCAAGTTTGCTGAAATGAGTTGGCTTACCCAAGGTCAGATGGAAGCCGGTAACCTCCTATGCGTGTGCGCTTCAGAGAATGCAACTGGATTTGAGATATAAAAGAAATTAACAACCACAATTGTAACCAATAAAAAAACTATGTAACCAATAGTCCAATGCATAACATATTAATGAGTGGAAACGACATCTGGAACAAATAACATCACTTGTAACAAATGACGTTATTTCAAAAGAGTTGAATTACACCAACAAGGGCCATCTATTAAAAACTATGTATATCTATTAATGCCCATTACAGATCTACATCACTTTGCATTTTGTCTATAACCTGCTTAGCATCCCCCGATACTAATCACATGGATATGCACACTTGTAAATAACAGCATGTTATTAATCCATCATGAATCTGCTAACCTCGAGACCCGCATTCTTAACGATTTCTCGAACTTCATGATTTCTCCCTTCATGAACCTGTCAACAATTTCCGCTTTCTTACCTTATGGACAGTCGATGAATAAAAATCTCATACATATGGGGTCTGTCAAGCATGACAGAAAAACAGAAAATATTCACCACTATACGAAGGCGAGCCCTTAATATATTAGGTTGTTTCGGTAATAGCTCAACAAAATCTGGAGTGCAATGGACCCCTTCGACAACTGTTCCCTCGCTAAGTGATATCAATTGTTTCTTGCTAACTGTTCCATCTACGGTTGCGATGTACCTACCATTAAGAACAGAATCTGATGATTGGCAGCAGGAAGTTTTAAAATATAGACAAAACAGAAATAAGAGCCTCCACTAAGTAGGGGAAAGTTTAGTAATATGTTGACTGCAGGGGCTTATAAATGTTTATGCTATAGCTTCAAATAGCTTCATATGAGATTTACCAAACTGAGATATTCAAAATAAACAAGAGAATATTTTTTTGAAATGCAAAACAAAATTGATTTGTATTTTAGCACTAAGAGATGTAACAAAAAATTACAGAACGTACTCTTTAGACAAGTTGGAAGATGGGTGTGAAAGAGCCTGTGCGAAGTCCCCTAAATGTGGAAATGAGTAACTGCATAACTTAATCAGTTAAGTAAATTAAATATCTATTTTATAAAGTGACCAACCATCATTTGTAACAATGATCAATCCAGTTGTAGCAACATCAAGACGACCAACGCTAAACAGGCGTGGTTTTGGTAGTTCTGGATTTCTTTTGTCCTGCATACACAAAAAGTATTAAGATCTTTAATCAAAATCTGATTGAAAGTGACAAACTAATCTGTAATCTCTACAGAAACAACCCGCATACCCAGCTTTTCAAATAATCTTCAAAAAGACCGATAACAGATTTAGTTTCATTCTCCCCAAAAGAGCAAATGTAACTGTTACAACATACTCAATGTTAACTCCCAGTAACATATTCAAGCAGGTCAGAAACAAAAAAACAACTATCAAACAAATAAACATACACACCCTTTTGGCTTGTTCAAAGCGAAGTAAACCTTTGGTGGCAGCTTTTTCGGAAGTCTGTTTCCATTGACGTATATAATGTCCTTTCCAGGATCAACTTTGGTCTGCAAAACCATATTATAAGACCTCAACCATCAATCTAAAATAAATTTCACATGAAAATTCACAAGAAAATGGAATTACGGAAGCCGACTAACCTGAGGTGTGTTACATAGTTTACCATTAACTGTTACACGGCCTTCAAAAATAAGCTCTTCGCTACTTCGTCTTGATGCAACTAAAACCAACATCACCAAATCAATTTCCCAATCATTTCCAAATACAAAACAACAACTTTGATTTCTTTACAATAGCAAACATGATAATTAAAATTTTAAACCACATTTGTGTTCTCAGTTCCCTAAACTTCAATTCCACTAACATTTTTACACTCGGATATCTCTTTATATACATTGCAAATAACATGTGTATTAGTAGGTACTTGTAAAGCTTAATTAAAAATCAATGTATACCTCCAGCAGCTGCTAGGACCTTACTAAGACGCTGCGGAGGAGTTCTAAAATTCTCATTATAATATCTCCTAGCAGCTTTTGAATACTTAGGCTCGGAAGTAGGAACGGACGCCTTTTGCACAACACTTTTCTGCACAATTTTCCCATTCTTATTCTTCTTAGGATTCGACTTAGGCTTCGTCTCCGCCAGCGCCGCAAGGTATCGCGCAGGCGGCTGATTCTGCATCGTGAGGTTCCCTTTCTCGTCTCGCACAATCCATGGGATGAAAAACGGGCCGGTGTCCGAATCGGACGGTCCAAAGGTTGGTTTAATCGGAGCGGAGGATGAGTCGGAGTCGGATGGTGGTGGTTTGGGAATGAATGCGGGTTTTGGTTTAGGGTTTGAGGGAGCGAAGGTGATGTTGAATTCGGCAGCGATGCGGCGGATGGGGAGAGAGGAGGAGTGGCGATGAAGTGAGAAAGCGGAGAGTGATGGTTTAGCGAGGAAGGATGTGGTGAGGTTGAGAGATGAGATCGCCGCCGCCGTCGCCATTTTCGCAGCCGTTGGTTTGTTGGTTCTTTGAGCGCAGCGCTGCGGTGTTAAGGATGAGGTTGAAACGCTGCGTTTTGGAGAGGTGATTGAGTGATTCGATGTTAAACGACGCTGTTTTGACTTTAGAGCTCTCATAGTCAGTCCGTTCCTTGTTGAGCTGTTGGGCTGCTTGACGGGCTAATTGATCAAAAGGTTTAATTGTCAATTTTAATATGAATAAATTATAAAATTGTATAATTATACTTAAAAAATATTACTAAAAGACATATGGAGTACGGAGTATATATTATTGTGGGCCCTCCAACAATGTGCCTTGACCGTATATTTACAGTCAAAGTGGGTCCCTCCACTCCAAGTAGCAACTTATACGTACAAATACGTGAAAAGTTAAAAGTAATGCAGCATAAAATCTGATGGGATCAACCGCGAACGTGACGGAAGATGGAGCGTGGAGTGAGTTTGTCGGTGTAAGCGGAAGGATAAGGCGATTAAGGTTCGGCACCGACACCGACACCGACGCGTATGCAGAGATTTGGTATGAAAACTATTTGTGTGTTTTTAACGTATGACATTTTCGTGTAGGTACTCATGGATCCAGTGACCGTGGAACATGTTGACATTTAAGTATCACTAGGCGTAGATGAACTGAAAATATGTATATATAATAACAGAACTACAAGGCCTCTCGACACATAGTGAAATATATGGTAAAGGGATGTGAGGTCTATGCTGTCATGTGATTTCATTAATCTGCATGTGAGCCTATTTTCATATTATTTGATTTACTCAGAATTGATTGAAATAAAGTCTGAGATAGATCCGACTAATTAACATATGACTAACATGTTGATCAATTTGTAAGTCACATGCATTAGAACGTGCAAAGACAAACCTTTTGTAATTCACATGCAACTACTAGTTTAAACATGCAAATCTATATTATCAAAATCTTGACTTTATGCATTTGAATTATGCTAAATAAATATATTTAAAAAATAATATGTGTGCCATTTTCAAATAGAGTAGAGTCTGATTGTATGCAGACTTATTCAATTTTAGACGAAATTGGGTTTTTAACAAATTTGAGATATAAATCAATAGTTGACAAATGAAACAACAAGTAGAAGAAGTGTCTTGGAAGCAAGCATAAATTTATACACATGAGTTTAATATTCAGAGAGTAACATCCAAGCTACAAATTGCATAACAATACTGGCAGCTACCATGTGTAAATCAAATCAATATGCTTTTATGTCCCTTTTATGCAGTGATCGACTTTTGAACAAGAAACACCTTATTTTTATACTTTGAGTAATGTTCAAGTAGCTATCTGGAGTTGCTCTTAGAAATTTGTCATCATCGTACTTCTATTTTTTTGAAGAAAAAACAAAAACCTAGAAAATGGTAATGATTCGATTTGTAATAAATGTAATACATCAAAAACACGTTTAGTGTTGCGAACAACAATTTACAATAAACTAAAATTACATACCTTACAAATGATTTAAATGAAACAGCATAATTTATAGTGAAACAAAGAAATTACTTCATTTTATGAATATTTATTTATGAAATAGACATTAAATGAGTAAGACAGGGTAACAAATCATAACACAAATGATTTCAGCTATTTTGTTAATATATCCTACAAGTTGACAAAAGAATAAAGAAAAAGGTTGAAAAAATGGTAAATGTTAGAATTTCAAGACAGCTAGCAATGAAGCATCATGCTCAACTGCCAGCCATCCCAACTAGTAGACTTCTCTTCTTCTACTCCCTACTTCCACTCACTCCAATTCCATCCATTCTCCATCATTTCTTCATTCTCCTTCTTCAACTTCTCAGGAATTCAACCATAAATTCTCTATTTGCAAGAATTGTTGTTACTAAAATGTCTGCTGATCCATTGGCCAACATGGAGTGCAACAACTACTTTGATCACATTGATGACTTGCTTGATTTCCCTGAAGACAGTAATAAGTCTAGTAGTGATACTAATACCGCCTTTTCCGGGGTATGGAATGCTTCATTTCCTCATACTTTGCTCAATCTTGACATGGATTTTAAAGATATGGGAACTGGATGTAGCACTGACCTTGCTGCTGAGCTCTCTATTCCTGTGAGTTACATTACAATTTACTCAAAAAAGTTATGACATTTTCGTCGGTGCGAGTGATTTAAGGCGAATAGGTTTTTTGTTGATGGAATTTTTTGTAATGTGTTTGCAGTATGAGGATATTGCGCAGATGGAATGGTTTTCAATGTTTATGGAAGATTCTGTTGGAGATGGAAATAATATGACTCTTGATAGGAGAGATTTTCCGGTCACGGATGATGGAGCTGTGGCTCCTATTCAGTTTCACTCGTCGAGTCCAGTGTCGATCCTTGAGAGCAGTATTAGTAGTAGTAGCAGTACTAGTTCTTGCTCAGAGGGAGGCAAAATTCTTCATATTAGTCTAGACAATGCTTGTAATAGAGGAGGATGGGGAAGAGCGCGTAGCAAGCGCGCACGTCCGCCTACTTTCAACATTGAATCAGCAATGCAGCTCATCGCCCCAGCTAAGTCTTTCATTGGTAATTTTGGAGTTTGTGGCGAGGAGTTTACTGAGTCCTATGGCTTGAAAAGGAGTTCAGACGCAGCAGGGAAAAAGAAGATCAAAAGGAGCGGGAAGCCGCTCTGCCCCATGGAAATAAGTTTGAATGAGAGCAGTGATGATCCAGCTCCATCAGAGTCCCAAGGAGTCAGGAAATGCCTGCATTGCGAGATTACTAAAACCCCGCAATGGAGGGCTGGACCATTAGGTCCTAAAACTCTATGCAATGCTTGTGGTGTTCGATACAAGTCAGGACGTCTCTACCCTGAATACCGGCCAGCTGCTAGTCCAACTTTTGTGCCATCACTGCACTCAAATTCCCACAAGAAAGTTCTTGAAATGAGAACTACCACAACGCTCGATGATCCTTCCACCTCAGTGTCCGAAGACTTAGCCATCTGTGATGATTCTCAGCCAGAGTTCATTCCGAACAAGGATGCATTGTTTGATTATATGTGAAGAAATGGCGAAAATCCAGCATTTAGACCAGCCTAGATACCTTGGATTGGGTATTCATCTGAAGACAGGATTAGGATTTACCTGAATCATATCATTTGAGTAATAAGGAGTTTGGGTTTAGGATTTAGGGTTTTGGAAAATATACGAACTAAGGGTGATCTAGTGCTTTCTTAGAAGTACTTAGGTTTCAGTTGCTCATTCTTTTTGCAGGTTTCACAATTGTCTTGCACTAGGAGTCATCAGAAATTGATGGGTATTGGTATATTTGTTTCAATATGTACTTAGTATGTTTTTCTTCATGTTGTGTTTAATGTCCGTCAGGGCTTGTTCAAAAGGAAAAACCAACTTAATTTCAAAGTGTTTCTAGTAAAAGATATCAATGAATGTAGTTGGAGTGTGAACAGAGGATGCCCTCAAACCATATGTACCAAAAGTGTCTATACCCAAGACCTGAAAACTTCTAAAATAAGCACAAAGCAACATCTTTAGACCAAAAAAGACAGAAAGAGAAGAAGTGTGTGACACTGTGACTGTGAAAGTGTGAATCAATTCCACTTCACCATTTTTCTCATTATGATAAATCCCATCATGTTTTCTTCAAGTTGAATTCTAAGTTAATATAAAGTGGAAATCAGGTCCCAATTTCTACCTGATAGCCCACCTTTTTAGCAATGTTTTGGTTCACAATTAATATGGAGATTAAAACTAATCACCATTAAGACAAAGATGGGCCATGGGCGATGGTGTCTAACTGTGCTTTGTTGAATTGGTATGGGCTTTAGAATTGGGCCAATCAGTTTGGGCCTGAATTAAGAGGCCTTCGATCTGTATCGGGGAGCGTCATTTGTCTAGCATGTGGGCCATCTCATTTCAATTAACATGGCCCAGTTTCATTAAATATGCGGCAGCTCATGCATGGTGACCCTTTTGTTGTCGTGCCATGCTCTGCCACGTGTCGATCCTCATGTTCATTGTCTTCATTTCATATTCCAAATACATTTATGATTTTAATTAATGACATTTGTTTTGGTTACTGTCCCGATTCAATTGTGTATTTAAGACATGTGACTTGGTTTTCCAATTAAATCTGACCAAAGCTCATAGCTAAAATGAATTAATTTTCTTTTCAATTGGACATTTTTTGGAATTTATTTTCTAATTTGACACTTCTTGGTAATTGCTTTTCTGATGTTTGTTGAAATTTCCCTCTTTTTTTCAATCTCTGTTTTCAAGATTAGGTTAAGTGTTTGCTTTTTGTTAGATATTCGGATACATGAAATCAGGCCAAGACATACACGTATGGTTTATAGGCTTGTCGGGGGTTGTCCCAAACCTACACTGACCAAACGTTAGATTGTGTTGCACGTGTATACACGTGTCAAATTACTATTGGATACTGACGAAGAAGTCTACGTAGATTTGGTGAAACTAGGCTCTGAAATTCGAGACATACACGTGAGTAGAATATTTAAATTAGGAATGACAAATTGACAATTAGATCAATGAAGGTTAAAATGTTATTTAAAGTGAAGGGTTTCCGAGGTTGTTTATTTATAAAAGATTGAAATTATTTAATTAAAATTATTAACTTTACTGATTTGTGTATTACAGCTTCTATCTTTTTGTTTTCATCATATTTTATAGGTGTTAATTTCTATGCAATCCAAGTTTATATTCGAAAATAATAATTAATGTGTTATGAATTTGATTTCATTAATCTGTTAGTTTTCGATGGTTGACCTGTAATTTTGTCATTAATCTAGAATTGCACAATCATTAATTAACTTAGCTTATTACCTGTTTTTTCTAGCTTGAATGGAGATAGAAATTCAGTGCACAGAAGTCAATATTGTGAATCGAAAATGGTATGTTTGATTGTAATTTAGTTATTGAAATCATTTTAAACAAGATTTATTACATTTGTTTCTGCATTTGACTTCAAGATTTTCTAAATTCCCTAAATTACATGAGAAATTAATCTTACCTAAGTTTAGGATGTTTCTCATTTCTATTCATTTAATATACCAATAAATCATTCCAAGTACCAAATACCATTGACATAATAAAGAACATCATCTCACATTTCCTACAACTACATTTACTTTTGTTTCAGAATACTATAAATGACACATTCAATAAGTGAAATCCAACAGTCCAGATTATGCATAAATTAATTTTTTTATTTAACTTACGTTGTAAGATAAGTTAATCTGTATAAAAATATTGATTTTGATAAATCAACAATTAATATTAAATTAGACATTGAATTTATTAAAAATCAAGAATGAAGATTGTGTACGACCGTCATACGAAAATTCAATGATACTCCTAAAAATTTAACCTGTCGTTATAACATCATTTCATAAATATAAATAAAATCACAAACAAAAAAAAAACAACCTTTTCTTCTTCCATCTTCCACCACTCCACTCTCCTTTTAAATCACCCTTGCATTATTCACTCCAGAAAAAGTCCCAAAAACCACCTTCCTAATTCTCATCTCCCACTTCCTCCTCACTCCTGTTTTTCGGGTTCTTTTGAGAATCAAACATTATCAGATGTTTGTTACTTCTGCTGTTTGGTCAAATTTTAATATTATCCTGTCTGCTGATTGGTGATGACTTATGTTCCAATGTTTGTTAGGATCCTGACAGCAATTCGTGTCGCCATGTTTTTTGGGTAATCTGTTCCTCTTTTTTTGGGTATTTCGAATTTGTATTCGTAAGCCATTAAAGCTAAAACCTTGCCTATGCTTCCGCTACATTCAGTATTAGATTAGATCAGTTGTTGTGGCACTGTGGGTTCTGATTCAGTAAGAAAGGTGAGACCTTTACAATGTTTTTGTTTATTATGAACTTTTTATTGGGTAACTGTTTGATTTAGGATTGATAATAATTTGGTTTGGTGTTGATTTTTTAGGATTATGGGGAGTTGTGTGGATCCTGAGCTGTGGAAGGTGTGTGCAGGAGATATGGTGAAAGTGCCTCTAGCTAACTCCAAGGTTATGTATTTTCCGCAAGGGCACGCTGAACATGCTAATGGGATTGTGAATTTTAACAAGTATCCGGAGATTCCTGCTTCTATAGAATGTAGAGTTGCTTCAGTTAAGTACATGGCAAATGTGGTAAATGATGAAGTTTACTTGAGAATGAGGCTAGTCCCGGTGAGGAAGGATGGGGATTTTGTGGAAGATGATTTGGTTGGACATTTGGGTGAAGATGGTGTCGAGAAGTGTTATTCATTTACAAAAACTTTGACGCAATCTGATGCGAATAATGGTGGGGGATTCTCGGTGCCTAAGTACTGCGCTGAGTCTCTTTTTCCGAAATTGGATTACTCAGCAGATCCTCCTGTGCAGAATTTACACATTAAGGACGTGCACGGAGTGACTTGGAAGTTTCGACATATTTTTAGAGGTGTGCCGAGAAGGCATTTGTTGACAACTGGATGGAGTAATTTCGTGAATGATAAAAAGCTTGTTGCAGGGGATTCAGTTACATTTCTGAGAAAGGGCAATGGCGAGCTTTGTATAGGAATTAGGCGGGCTAATCGAGGGATTAATATAGCCGAGTGTAAGGGTGGAATTCGGGATTCCCCTCATTGCGGATATAACAGTGTTTTAGGAAATGTTAGTAAGGGAGGTTCTTGATTATGACAAGTCCAAGGAAGAGTGGGAAATTTAGCGTTGAGACAGTGCTTGAAACAGCTAGACTTGCTGCAGCTGGGAGGGTGTTTGAAGTTGATTATTATCCATGGGCTGGTTCACCTGAGTTTTGTGTGAAGTCTTCTGTTGTCAGTGCAGCATTGGGAATTCAGTGGCGCCCTGGTATGAAGTTCAAAGTAGCTTCTGAGACTAAGGATGCTTCTAAAGTTGGCTGGTTTGTCGGGACAGTACAAGCTGTTCAGGCTGCTGACCGGATCCGTTGGCCTAACTCTCCGTGGCGCATGCTTCATGTAATTATATATTCACAAATCACAATCTTATTTCTCTGCTCTTTGTTGAAATATCAGTTAGTTTAACCTTGTTAACTTTGGTAACCAGGTGACATGGGATGAACCAAGTTTGATGCATAATGTTGAGCAAATCAGCCCTTGGGAGGTCGACATTTTGGTTGGTAGTATGCTGCATATGCGTTCGGCTCCATTCTCAATGCCTATGAAACGGGTGCGACTAGAACAACCTCTGGAACTTCCTTCAAGCAACCAACATGCTCCTCCACCATTCCCTGACCCATTCATTCTCAAAAGCTCGTGTTACCCAATTGCTGACACTGCAGCCTCAGGCATACAGGGAGCCAGGCATGCTAAAATTGGACAATACCCGTTGAGCCTACCGCATCCAAGTTTATTTCCAGAATATAGGCAGCCTTTCACTGCTCCACAGCCAGCACCTGTAGGAGTTGATTTCAGGAATATTCCTAGAAATGCTGATGTATCCCATTTACTAACTATGGGAAACAGCTCCATAAATTCGAAGGATGACGATGATACCACATCTACTGCCTTCGTCCTTTTTGGCAAGCGCATTGTACTGGAAGAGAAGAAGTCGCAATGCTCATCAGCTGCAACACTTATTTCTAATTCTAACATGTTATCTGATGGGAATATGGATGAAATGAAGAACGCGGCTGGAAGTTCAGAGTCTGAATCTGTTCAAAATGGAAAGGAGTGCTCAACTGACAGCAGTAAGTGTTGGTTTCGAGATGGATACTCAGACATGGGATGCTTGGCATTGTCACCAACCAGATGCCGCGTAGTCTGTGAGTTCATTCTCTTGAGCACTTCTTTTCTACATTCATATCTAAACACTTCAGTAAAAATATATTCTTAATTCATGTTGCATTTCTATTCTGCAGAGGTTTTTGCCGGGAAGCCGGAGTAGAATTGTTTTCAGATTCAGGAGTCAATAAGTAACAGCAGATGGATTTCTAGCATTAGTCTGTTGTTACTGTCCACTATGGAAATGCAGCAGGTGGACAAGAACATTTTATTTCAGGGTTTAGGAGGTAATAAGTTATTTCAATTGTAAAGCCCAGTCATCCCTTATGTGGGTGAAGTTGTGTGGCTTTAGTGTGTGTGTGTGTGTTTTCATATCTATCTAAACATGAAATCTAGCATTTCATACATTGTGCTGCAAGTGCTTTGTAACATTGAAGTTGGATTTGTTTGATTCACAATGGTTGGCAAAGTTGAGATCACAGCTTAGAACACTTACACATTTAGATGTAATACTAATACATGGCCTAGTAATGGAAAATTACACAGTAGTTTTAGTTATAACAACTTTCATTGAAGAGACTAAATATTATTCCATTATTCGTGTCTACAAAGCAGCAATCAGCATATGAGGATCACGAGTACCTGAAATAAACAAAAGGAAAAGATGAGAACACAGGTTGAGATATATAACATTCACTTAATTTATTCAGAAATTTCAATGGAAAAATAAAGTTGAGAACTGCAAAAGTTTAGCTGAATGAACATGCGAAACACTTCTAGCTCAACCAATTCAAATTCATTGGCTATTGTCCATAAATTTTTATCAAAACATAAGCTGATGAGCAACCATGTTTGCACTCAAAAGACAATGAGAACATGTCTCTTACGCATTAATCATCATGAAAACTGCATCAAAGTAGGCACATACATATCATTCAAATCCCCCAACACAACCAAAGATAATACATAATGCAATCGCGATGCACCCTAATATATAACACCGTATAACGCAGAATACAAGCAATCAAATCCAAATACGCAACCAACAAGTCTATCAGTTAACAATCACGCTCAACAGGTTGTAATAAGGCTAAATATTTCAACTTGAGGTTATATATTAGCAAAACAGCATCCAAAACTCAATTTTCCAACAATTCAAAACTTAACTCAAAATCAGAAACCCTAATTAAAACAAAAGCTAAATCATCAACCTTCAATTGTAGTAAAGCTCAAGTCCCATTCCATCATGAATCTCATAATCACCAAGAGTGATATGATCCTTGTAAACATTATACCACTTCTGAATCCTTATCTTATCAGCCCTAGTCCCCGTCTGTGCCGCCACTAGCTTCTTCAAATCGCCGATCGTGTCATCCTCGTTGCACTTCACGCGTACCTTCTTCCCTAATCGGTCGTTTAACACCACCTCGATCATCTTCACCAACACCGCAATTAGGGTTTCGTGCTGATTACGATTTTTATACACAAGAATCGGAGTCGGCGGAGTAATTCGTTTACTTTTCTAAAGCGTGCGATTCACGAGACCCCAAATTCAAGCCGAATATTCTCCGCCTGGAGCCGAGGGTAATTTGGTCATTAAAATAGTTTTTGGGCGTTTGTGTAATTATTGAGAAATCGTTGTTAACCATGTTAATTTGAGGGTAGTTTAGTCATTAATATATTTTGGGCTTGTATGTAAATTACTGAGAAGATTGCTATTGAGCATACTGAGATGAGGGTAATTTGGTCATTAGTATTCTTTGAAACATGAGCAATTGCAACCGTAACTCTGTCTGAATAATTATCATTACACTTGAAACTAAAAACTTAAGTATGTTTATAAAGTAGGTTTTCAATGAATGTCAGGTTGTGGTTAACTGGTTATACCGTTATAGTGTATTTGTTAGTTGGTTCACTATTCAATGTTTGATTGATCAAAACCTCATAATATAATCTTCTTCATTGCTCCGAGCACAAAGATTTGACACATTATGTAGTGTAGTCTGGTAGATAAGTTCGTTGTTGTAGGAGAGAAGCCTAGGCATATGATGGTTTTGAACTAGAATGTCCTTCAACTTTGACCAGGAGTCAGTTCTCATGAAATGAAGGAAACTTATAAATGATATGATATCAAATAATTTCATATATATTTATGTCTGAAAAGTTAGTGGATACGGGTCAGTTATATTCCCAAAGAACCAATTGAGAAGCCATGAATTATATAGTACTGTAGTACGTACATCAATGAAGATGGGCTTGTTTCCTGTGGTCCTCAATGTTAAAGCATGTATACATACAAGTTATGTTTTTCTCTTTCTGCATTCCAGCTTTCCTTGTAACTTCATGTGTCACTGTTGCTGCCTATTGCTTTCAACTATCTACTGGGTTTGAATGATCATGATGATGAGAGATTCCCTGGACTTCTGCAACCCTAACTTTTCTTCTTCTCTCACTATCTCCCTGCAGATGTTGCTAAGCTAGCCTTGATGTTTGTTTTCTTGGCTTTGTATCACCACCATGCGCGCAACATGATGAACCTTTTATCTGCTAATTCCAATTTCCGATCATCACGAATCAGTATTCCCGCACATTACCAACTAAACCCTAGACAACAATAATTTACATCACAAGTACTGCACAGTAGCTATGTATCACACAATCACAGATTTCTAAGGAATATCAATCATTTCATTACTTAGGTTCCTTCTCTTTCATCTCTACTCAAATGTCGCAGATTATGAACCCTCAGATGACAAATAGATATACTACCAAGTATGTACCATCTTAACCCTAGCTTGTGTGTAAACCACTACAACGATGTTAACAGTACTGAGATTGAGCAGTTAAGTTGATCACATTTGATGAAACTCTAACTTCACAAGAGTATTTAGCTGGAAACAAGAGTGTAAAAATAATTTAGTTCATTCACATATTGACACATACATCCCTTGAAAATTTATTTGTTTATGCAGACACTGCCGAATTGTTCAAAAATGCTAGACCCAAGAACATAGCAAGGACACTAAAATAGTCTTCCATATCAGGATGTGGAAACTTGTAAATTTTACAATGCAAACTTAATCATGAGTGTTACAAGCGAAAATATATAAAATCCAGCTGAATCCTAACTAGAGTTCATGAGTGTTACAAGGGTAAATATATAAAATCAAATTAAAGTATTGACTATATGTATTTTGATAGCTATAGCTTAATCAGAAGATCTCTCTCATAATGGAAAGCCTTCAACCAGAAACTTTCACATTTAGAGTTTCTTAATGAAAATATCGAAGATGCATGATAGTACTATACCAATGGAAATAGGCAACACGAACCTGACAAAGTATATAATGTGCAAGTTAATTACTCTAAGACGGTATAGTTCGGCTAATCAAACCTGGTGGTGGTAACATTAACCAATAAAAACGAAAATAAGTACACTGCAAGACTTACTGGGAAGTCTCACGAGGCCTTCAATGAAAATCATGAAATGAAATTGTTGTATGCAGTGACAATGAAACCATATTACCACATGGTTTGACAACTAAGAAGGGTGCTATATCAGTGCATGCTTGGCTCCTCATACGCCATCCACGGAAACCATCGAAAGCTCGATGAGGTCTGCAAATGGCATACAGGGAGCCAGGCATATCATCTCTAAGTTAACCCACAACACACACACACACACACACTACTATGCCATATAAATTGCATATGATGCATGCAATCTCATTATCTGAATTAACCTCCGAGAGAGTCAAATATTGCAAGAGAGGATTATATAGATTCAACACGTAATAAGGGAACATTGGCGAACTAAAGGAACATGTCTATGTAGTTGTAAAAAAGAGGGAGCAAGAGATGATAATGAAGATCAAGACCAGAACCACTACTTTATAGCAACAAACAAAGTCATGGTCAAATTTGGAGTAGGGCAATCATCACTTTTCATGATGTGCTCTAGCAACTAACCCTCAAGGAAGACATCTTAATATAATCAAGTGTGACACAAACAATCAATTATGTTACTTTTTAGTTGTGACCATTGCCGGGAAATGAGGGCCAGGCTCTTGATTGCTTAAATTGAGCAACTCCCGTGGTCTCCCTAAACTTGAGAATAGCCAAGCGTATAGAAGAACCCCAAGAAGGAATATCTGAGAAATCAAGTCTGGCAGCACAACATCCACCGATTAGCTAGGTCATAATTAGAGTGAAGATGAAGGAAAAGAGAGCAAGGAGGAGAGATTGCTATGAATGAACACTCAAGTCTCAACTCCATCGGACTTGCTCACCCTAAATATGGCAACACTGCTCCCACCGATTCCAAATGGTATTGGTTAATGAAGTATTATGCAACATAAATGATCATTAAACAAATACTATGGTATTTTTGCAATCCTAATCTTAGTTTATGTTACTATGTGTTTTAAAATACAAGAAAGTGCATTCTAAGTACAGTTTGAAGTGTATTATTTAGAAACCCAATGGAATGGGTTAGTGTTAATTAATTAGTAAAAGAAAAAGGACAACTCACTTGCTAAATATATTCTCTGAAACACTTTTGTCTTAAGTGTTTGGCACCGCATGGATTCCTTTTTCTATTTCACTGTATAAATTTCTCTTTTTTATGGTTAACAATAAATGCTAATACCTTTCTTCTTTTTTGCATTTTGGTTTCAAGGTTGAGCTTCCTCTGCTAGCAAGTCGTAGTAATAAGTGTTTCACATCCACAGAGATCTGGAATGTAATCTGTAAATGACTTGAGCAGCAAGGTAACTTCCACAAATTTTACCAGAGTTTTAAAAACTGGTCATAATAGCAATAGAAATCCTTCCGGACATGAAAACAAACAGAAAAGTTAAATTTTTAAGAGATCAATGTTCTTCAACCCCACATGACATATAAAGATAGCAAATCAACATAATATCTGAATTGAATTTTTGAACTTGTGGGATTCACATGTATGTGCAAGTACTTCTTTTCCTGGTGAGAGCTGAGCGTATCTTGAGTCAATGCGCATGCAGTGGAAAAAGTTAAAGAGGGAATAAATGACTAAAATAGACTACATATTTCTTACAGTATTAAACCATTTCTCACACTAGCTAGTTGATACAAGAATCAGGTATTTAAATTAGGTGTTGTTTATCAATTTAGTATCGGTAACAGTCTAACAGAACAGTATATTATTAAACTGAATACAATGTCGCTATATGCAGATTTTGAGGTGGATTGACAGTAATTTACATAAGACTATCGTTGGAATATTTATGAATAAATTTAGGGTTTAACTTGTATAGGGTTGGAAGGGAATAAAGTGTACTGAGAGAGCCTGGGAATCCCACACCATTTCCACCTCATTTGTGTCAGATTTTGTTTTCTTGTTTTTTATTTTACATATTAAATACATTACCATTGTTTAAACAGAAGACTGCCCATTCTAGTAAGCTTTTTTGCTCTCTATTTTTTCTGTTTGTCTTTATAGTGTGTGTATGAATGTGCTTGTTTTAATGTTTGAATGACCAGAGATGTGCAAATTCCAATGTCTCAAGCTTCATTGTTATGCAGCTTCATATACTCTTTATGGTTTAAATTCATACAAATATAACGATAACAATACGAGTACTATTTACCTACACAGGAGTAAGTCGGATCCATATTGGTAAAACAAATTAAATTATCAGTTTACTTGATCTTACTATATAAACCATTATTCTTTAACCTATATATAGTCGATCAAATTTGTGAGGTGCAAGTTGTACTGATCTCTCTGCTATCTATATATTTGTCTAGGTAGTGACCACACCCAGCCAGCTCAAAGGTTATAGATCAATCTCTTTCACCGGGACAGGTTTTCGTACCCACAACCCTAGCACCATCAAAAGCAGTACCGAGAAAATATAAGCCTGTCCTTGTTCTCAAATACTAAATGTTTTATTGCTAGTGTTAAAAAACACTTTCATTACAACCTTTTCTAACTTTTGAATTCAGAAAAAATAGGATAAAGTTATATTTCCTATTCGAGTAACCTAGAAATTTAATTTTTAAATCATAAAATTACACTGGAAAAATTGTTAATGAAAACCAAAAGCTCATCAATTGCGAGTGGAAACGGGCCGGGCCACAACTTTCGGTATAGCTGGCGAAAATCCTAAACAGGCAGAATATCCGCTTGAACTAGAACATTAACATAATGGGCCCTGTTTGGACACCGCATCTCAACAGACTACAAACCAGGTACGATCAAACGACGCCGTTGAGTCTAGTACGATCCAGCCATCGATAGGTTAAATATAATGATCCTAAAGTGTTGAAAAAACCCTAAAAATAATAATGCTTATCGTTTACCCACGGGCTCATTCGGTCTTGCAGCTTCTCTTCAACATTAAGATTCTTTTAAATGTCCCATCATTTCTGAGAATGCTAGATCTGGAACATTTACAATGCCATACCATTCATGATTCAAGTATAAAACAAAAACTACTCTCACAGTCATAAAAAATCAGCAAACGTGCACCATGAAATTGTGCCAATCGCACAGTTAGTCTTCAAAGAAAATACTCCGTAGAACTTAAAAATACAAACATGAACAGAAGACATGCAAACTTATACCATTAGGATAATTGATAAATTAGTGCATCAATGATAATGAATGCATATGAATGGTTGGTGTTGAATGAATGGAGTCATGAACAATGATGATGATACTAATGCAAGAATGAGGATGCAGATGATGCTAAATGCAGGATGCAGATGATGCAGGATGATGCAAGATGCAGGATGCAGCATGGTGAAGATGCTAATGCAAGAATGATCGATAATGCATTTGTGAATGAATGGTGATAATGCAGAACCTGTTAAAATGCTAAAGGTTAGCACCCATGGTGAAGCAATTTCTGTTGTCTTTGGAAACACTTGATACTCGGCAAATAGATGGAGTTTCAGATCCTCACACCTGCACCACATAAAGGTTATTGTAAAAAAAACTGTGTTGCATTGTATGCATGTGCCAAAAATGGCTATTTTTAACAGATTTGCAAAATAGGTAGAATAAGAGAGTCCTCACAATGAAAGTTTAACCATCTGTCCTGATGTTTTCATGTAGCAACATCAGAGGCATTCATGTCATAAATTTGTAGAAGAGGCCAATCTGCAAAAAAAATCATATTGTTAAGGCATGCAAGTTCCGTTGAACACTAAAAGAACCTCAACACGATATCAACGCCTTACTCAGCTTCATGTGACAATCTGTCAATCAAGGCCAGTGTCGTTCAATAGAGACCACATGTGGCTTTGACAGCATCAGTGCCGCTTGGGAGACTTTAGAAGGGAAGTAGTAGCAGGTTTCAAGTCCTCACACCTAACTATTAAACACTTACAAGTTACAAATTGCCACAACTTTATAACAAGCCATGAAATAATCTTGCATCTAGAAATACTGCTGGATATAGTTATACTGTCCTGTACTGTGATGGGAGAGTGTCAGTGGCACTTGCTTCCACAGGTTCGAGTAATGAGTCTATAGTAAAATTAAGTATTTTTTGATCTCATTAACTCAAAACGACCATCATTTAATATTTGACTGCATGCTACACTGAATCTCAATCGTTAGAGTTGATGCTAATTGCTATGTATCTATTTATAGCTTACCGCTCTCTTTGATTTCGTAATCTTTACGCTAATTAAACCAACCCGACCCGCGCCAAAACTACATCGTTTATATAAGACAGCAACTATGTAATGCATCGAATCAAAACTGCATCGTTTTAATAGGCAAATAGCCGTTTGCTTTATGGGCTCCAATCAACCCTAATTCGCGATAGTGTTAATCGTTGACCCGTTGACCGATGATCGAAGGTTGAAAATGCTGACAAGCAGACGACGACACATTCTATCAACCAATCTCCAGAAGCTAAAAACACTCAAACAGCTTAAACAAACACACGCCCAGATCATCAAATCCGGCTTTTACACCGACCCAATTCTCATCTCCAACCTCCTCACCATCTCCACTTTATCCCCATTCGGATGTCTCAATTACGCAGAAACCCTCTTCAACGACACGCCAATGGACAATGTGTATCATTGCAATATTATGATCAGAGCGTTTACAAAGAGTCTTTTTCCAGCTAGAGGTGTTGATGTGTATAATTTGATGAGGCGGAGGGGAGTTTTGGTTGATAATTTTAGTTATACTTTTGTGCTTAAAGCTTGTGCTGGTTGTGGTGTTGATTTTGTTGCTAAAGGGTTTGAGGTGCATGGTGAAGTGTTTAAGTCTGGATTTGGGTGTGATCATTTTATTCAGAATCTTGTGATGCATATGTACGCGAAGTCTGGGATGGTCAGTGATGCGCGGAAGGTGTTTGATGAAATGACTGTGAGGAATGTGAATACTTGGAATATAATGATATCGGCGTATGATCAAGCGGGGGAGTTTGGGATGGGTGAGGAGTTGTTTGGATTGATGCCAGAGAAAAATGTGGTGTCATGGAATACCTTGTTGGGTAGGTATGTGAGGTTGGGGGACGTGGTGGCTGCGAAGAGGGTTTTTGATGAAATGCCTGTGAGGGATGCTATATCGTGGAATAGTATGATTGCTGGGTATGTTGAGGTAAAGGATTATGATAGAGCATTGGGGTTGTTTCGTGAAATGGGTGATGCTAATGTGGATGCCACGGAAGTTACGTTAATTTCGATTTTGGGGGCATGTGCAGAAACTGGTGCATTGCAAGTGGGCAGAGAGATACACCAGGGTTGAAGCAGAAACAGTGCCGGATAGAAGGGTATTTGGGAAATGCACTGGTGGACATGTATGCTAAGAGTGGGAATATGAGTTTGGCTCGGGAGGTTTTTGATAATTTAAAGATGAAACATGTTACTTGTTGGAATACTATGATTGTGGGATTGGCCGTCCATGGATTCAGTGAGGAAGCCTTGAGATTGTTTAGAACCATGGAAATGCATCCTGATGAGGTCACTCCTAATCGGATCACTTTCATGGGTGTTTTAACAGCCTGTAGTCATAAAGGGGTTAGTCGAAGAAGGACGATTTTTCTTCAAGCACATGAAGCAAGTATAACATTCAGCCAGATATCAAGCATTATGGTTGCATGGTTGATCTTCTCAGCAGATCGGCCTGTTATCCGAAGCCTTTCGTACAATCCAAAATGCTTCACTGGATAGAAAAACTGCACTATGGGGACATTGCTAGGTTCCTGTAGGATATATAGCAATGTGGAGCTAGCTGAAGAATGCTTTAGTCAGCTTTCTAAACCTGAGGAGAATCCTACTGATGGTGATTACGTGCTTCTGTCAAACATTTATGCTGAAGCTGAAAGATGGCATGATGTGCAACGAGTGAGATATGAAATGATTGATTCAAAAGTTGTCAAGAAATCAGGCTCTAGCAATATTAATGCATAGCATGCAAATGGAGCTTTTTTTCAAAGACACTGATTCTTTGGTTCAGCATAAGATGACACTTTACAAGATGAGGTAATTCAGCATTTGGTTGCTGTTGGGTTTGAAATGAACATCATGTACTTTTGCTACAGCACTTAAGGCAAAATGATACAGCTGCTTATTAAGGTCACATGTATTCTGATATATCTCAAAGTCTGTCGCTCTGACTACATGCATCCAGTGAGTAAGGCTGGAAGGCTCGACTGAAAATATGCAAGAGGGTCCTCACTGGTTTGTTGCAGTTATTTCATGCTTGTCTGTTGTGCTCGTCTCTGAAATGGCTAAATAAGGATGTGCACTCATGCTTGCTGCCTTCAAATTTTAAACCTTAAAAGATTCAGGGTATCTGATCGTGCAGGAGGCCTCTAGTATCATTTTGGACTTAGCTAAAAAGCTACTTGAAAATGGACGCTGCAAATAATGATTGACGTGCTGCCTGCCGCTCGCACAAAGGAACATGGGTAGAGAGTCAAAACTCGAAACAACCACCAACTTATTTATTTAGAACTTTAAAGAGTTGAAGATTCATCACATTTCCTTTCCCAAGGCCTGTTTCTTGAGTTTTCAAAGGAATAAGTTAACATGAAACTTGAAGAAACAATTCACTTTGTATGTTCGATTCCCAGCACCATCTGCCTCGGTGGAAATCATTGAGTTTGCGGCTTCCAAAAGTCAAAGGGTTGCCGATGCTGCGGACACAATTCATAATGAGTAAACGTTTGTATCATCAGATGCATCAGTTACAATACAGTGAAAATGCAGCTGCAAATTTCAGTCTCATACTAACTTCTAACCAGTAGAACACTACTAATTGTAATTTTATGACAGGCAAGTTTCTGTGCTGCACTGTGAACGGGCATTAGCCGATCAGGAACCTGAAAAAGCTACCAGTGGTTGCTCAAAGAAAGCTAAATGAACATATGAAGTGATTTGGAGTATTTTTTATTGAATACTTGGTTCTTCCTCCATACTGTATTTTTTATGCAACTAGTCAATTCAATTAATCTTCTGGACGAGTTCCAATTCTCAGTGAGCTCACATGGCAATTATATAGGACTCAACAAAACACATACAAGTTTTAATATGGAACAAAATGTCACACACCTTTGCAATTGGCATTCTTGTCCTCACAGAATCAATCAGGGAAAAATCAATATCCGCCACGGTTATGCCAGTCGACTGTCTATCTGTAACCAGAAACTAAACATGATGACCAATACACAATGCAAATAAGTTAATGTAGCATTCAAGATTTGCTAATTTTATTCACATGGAACCTTAGCGAAAATGACCATGGGATTATAATTCAAAGGAAGGCGTTTGATACTGGACTTTTAAGAAGTTGTACATGGCCATACTGAATGTCATGAATACGAAGTTTTCTTACCAGGAAGTCTGCCAACAACCTTTCCCCATGGATCTATTATAATCGTATCACCGTAACTTTCTCTTTTATCATTATGTTTGCCAGCTTGAGCAGCGGCAATGACCTGACAAAAATATTAGCGTCTAAAGCAGAAAGCATTTGCGACAGCTGGACGAATACATGGAGGGATATACAAAAAAGTGAGTAAATATTATCAAGCAAATTATGTTGCAATTTTCTTACGTAACATTGAGTCTCAATGGCACGAGCGCGGAGAAGAATTTCCCAATGTGCCTCCCCTGTTATCTTTGTGAATGCTGATGGCACCAACAAAATCTGATATATAAATCACGACTGGATTATAGCGCATCAAATTATCACATAAAACACTCGCCCGAAAGTTAATTTACTAATGGAATAAGAAAACCAGATTTGCATAGTTGATTTCTTGTTTTCATCCGGATTTATGTTACATTGGCATATCAAAAATTTCTGCCGATGCTCACCTGTACCTGCTGATGAAATCTAAGCTGCTGATAAATCTCCGGAAACCTCAAATCATAACAAACTGTCAATCCCAACTTCCCAATAGGGCTGTCGGTAGAGACAATGTCTTTACCTGCCCATTAGAAGCAAATTGGTCGTACCACATTATAGATATTCAATTCATAGCAACCGAAAAATGAAGTTATATAAGCAGCACGCCCAATACTTACCCGCTTCAGTGTAGTTGCTTTCCTTGTACACTATTCCACCCGGAACATCCACATCAAATCTTCACGCCAAAGTAAAAAATAACCATAAAAATTACTACACAAAGAAACTAACCACTAAACAGCATACGTTATTTACAAATGTAAAAACTTACAAGTGAATCTTTCTGTAAGTACTCCTTATACTCCCATTATCGTCAACAATCACATGTGTGTTAAACAAGTGTGCATCATCAGATCCCTTTTCTTGAAACCCCCCAAGTGACAACCAAATTTTAAATTCTCTGCATCGTCATTACAATCAAGTTAATCAACTACTAAAATGAAAAGTTAAACCTCATAATACAAAAGCTACCGATGAGATTAATAACATCAAAGAACAAAAATGAAAAAACTACAAACTGAAAAACCTTACTTTTATTGAAAAATGATAATACCTGGCGAGAGAACAGTAGCCTCGCATTACAGGTCCATCAAGAGGCTCGGCTATCTTCAAACTCTCACCATCCTTCTCCCCCATAAACGAAAAACTTTCCGGAAAACACAGCATTTTCGCCCCAGCATTAGCAGCTTCCTGTACACAAACAAACAACAACAACACACATTACAAATTTACACAAAAACCCTAATGTCAAAATTCATTTACTATTTTCCAACAGAAAAGAATCTGAAAAAGGAGCAAACTTTGACGAGATTGGAGCAAGTCTTGAAGTTGGTGGCGAGATCATTGACCGAAGTCATCTGGGCAGCAGCGACTCGGACGACTGTGGTCATCGCCAAAGTTGAGCAATTGATGACAGCGACACGGCGAGTAGTAAAATTGGGATAAAAGTTGTAACTTTTGTTGCGGTTAAGGATCGGAAGCGATGAAGTGTTGGAGAGATTCGCGCACAGGTTCCCAAATTTCATCGACTTGACAAATTTCGGGGGATGGAAGTTTGTCGGTGAAGTGTGACATGAAGCGTCAAGCTTTTGTAAATTCCTGTTTAGTCCCTTTCTTTCTGAAACATACACTTGCACCCCTTAGATACTAATCTTTAATCTTTTAGTTTCTGTGCTAGTTATGTTCAACACTCACATTCTAACTTTGTGATGAGATACTCAGACATGATAAGTATTGATAGAGGAATAACTTCCATGATGACATCACAGTTCTGGTTGTCTTCCTTGATTACCACCTTCTGAATAGCGGCCGGAGCATTAGTCGCCGATCATCCCTCTCTCTCAAGGCAGGTGCCCTCCAGAAACACAACACAGATGCAATATGTTTTGCAATGCCCAACTCGAGACTTGTTAGTAGCTGTTACATAATCCCACATGAGCGGACCAAACTAGTGATATACATTTTGTATAAACTTTCTAAGGCTGCAACAGTCAGGAGATATAAAAGTCCGTTATCCAATCCCCATTTTTATCAAAGCATTTATCTAAGGGCACTAAGAATCTGATATACTTCAATCTAGCACAATCATGGACAAGAACTATGTAGATATTACCGACCTTACTCGACCTAATTGATATATCAAATCTAGAAAGTGACATATGCTGGTATTCGAAGAAAAGTCCGTAAGGAATGATCATAATTGCAATGCAAGCAAGATCACCAAACATCACCTATTAAATCCCTGATCTTTGTGAGCAGTCATAACCAAGCACAGAAAAAATGCCATACATATTAGCAACCAGAAATTGCACATAGATTAATGGTACTCCATACATTTACACAAAGCTATATAGAACATTGGAAAGACTAACAAGCTAATATAAACAATCTTGATGAAGCCATTATATATTTGGATAATCATCTATTACTCAATTCGGCAAGCAATTGAAATTTGAAAGAGCAGTAGCCATATCACATACTATAACCAGAAATTACAAATTAGAATTTAGAGATGTGAAAGACACATTGTCTTTTACCATAAACATAGAAAATGCATGTTCTTTGTATTAAAGCATACGAAACATATATAGGGAACCCATATTATACTGTTTACCTTCCATGTATGACGAGACTAACTAGAATCTTGCGACAGGGCAGAAATTGAGCAAAATTCTTCAATAAATGTTCAGATATCGAAGTCATCATCACGCAGAGCAGCCATCGCAACTTCTTCCTCCTCGTCATCAATAGCAAAGTACTCATTCTTTTCCACTGGCCTAAACATGTAGAACATGATACAGTAGAAAACAAGGCTGGCAATCTCTTCTGCTGCATTGCTCACCCAGTAGTATCTATAAGCAGCAATAGTCCTCAGCGCAAACACCACAATCCTTGTGAAATACAGGTAAGCAATCACCACTGTATAAAACTGCCTAAAAATAGTCAACTTAGCCAAGTTTCTCGCTGCTTTCCCATCAGTCTTGGATGTCTCTTTCAGAGATCTAATAGACCAAATGATCGGGAACAAAATCGCACAGCAGCAGATAATATCAACCAACAAGAAAATCTGATTCCACATCAACCAATCCTTAATAAACGGCCCAGTCTCCCCAATCACAACAGAAGCCAAATTTGCTACAACTTGTAGCGGGATCACAATCATCAACACCTTCTTCTCCCTCTCTTGCAAAAACGGTTTCAAAAACGACCATCCAGTCCCAATCAACACAATAACAGTAAACAGCAACACCACCCTAAGCGACTGAAATATATAAAACAACACATCCCAACCATGCGGCTTCCCCGTCACCTTCACATAATGCTTATCCTCCGCAGCACACAACAAATTCAAAGCTTTCATCAATAGCAACACTCCCATAAGCGCATGAATCCTATGCGCATTCACCTTATTCTTCAAACAAACATAAATCCATCCCACCAAAAATCCAACATATACCGCACCAAACAGAAAATACAAACTTGGCAGCTGTGTCTGCCCTGCCGGAAGATAATCCTTCACACTTCCATCCAAGTTAAACATCTCTGTATGAACCTGCATAGACACAGACGTCTGTGGATTACAGTTAGCAAAAAATAGACTATACTCATTTGGCGCATCCACATTGATCGTGCCGTCGTACGATGCGTGTGGAGGCGGAGTGAGCTTCTCGAACGTCATCAACGGCACGATGTATTGAGATTTGAGTACACAAAAGTAGTCATCAGGACTATTGTTTGACTCCATCATGGTTTGGATCACAGCTTCATCTGAGATAAGGAAGAAGCCAAGGAGTGCTGGTTTAGGCGGTGGAGCATCGGAGAGAGATGTGACGGAGACGGAGTTGAGTTGGATCGTGACGTGGCCGGGGCGTGTGAAGCCGAATCGCTCTAAGAGGATGATTGGACGGGAATCGGAGGTGATTGTTAGTGATTTGATCTCGGCGAGAGTCGACGGGAGGTTGTGGTGGAGGAGGATGAAGGTGAGGAAGAGTAAGGCGGTTGAACGGTGCATTTTTGGGGGAAGTTACGGAGGCGCGTGAGATGCACGCGTAGAGAGATTTGTGTGGAGAGATCGAGATTTGTGATTTGGCGTTGAGGGGAGTTGGAGTTGACGTAGAGGGCAAGTGAGGAAAGAGTCAACGTTTAATTGGGCCCAGGCCCAATGGGCTGTTCGGTATTTCCCAAAGAGGATTTCAATGTATCGGGTGGGCCGGCCCAGTATTTTGGTCATCTCATCACTTGTCAGCTGTCAGCATTCTGGCAGAGTCATTGAATGAGATTGCAATACCCATAATTTTCATTCAATTTGAAGAGAAATCATGAATTATATGCGTTTTTATCGACATTCTTAACTTAGCTCAGTTTATATAAAAAGGAGCATTCTGTTTATAACCATTAATTATCACACTGGAAAAACTAAACGTTCAATCGAAGCATACAAATGGGAAATAATGAGCTTTCTTGGCAATGCTATAAATGACATGTAGCAATATTAGGAACTATATGATCATAAGAAAAGATCAACCAATGGAAGTCAAGGTTAAGCTCCCAATTCAATGGCCAACCTCTCACGAAGATTATCAATTTCTTGCTGGCCGAGGAACCCTATGGTCTCATCGTTGATCCATCCATATTTCTCAATAAAAGGGTTCACTAGGGTTTTTAAGGGTAACTGCCCATTGAGTTAACCCACACATTTTCATCTTTTATATCCTTGAGCACCTCCCATACACAGTTGTTGCACTTAAACCCTGCACCCAAGCTTATCATTAGTATCCTATCGCCCTTCTTGAGTCTCTTCTTGGCCTCCATGTACCCTAAAACGTACCAAAGCCCACCTGACGACGTGTTACCAAATCGATGCAAAGTCATCCTAGCCGGTTCTAGGTCATACTCACTAAGTTCAAAACTTTTGCCAACTTCATCAATCACGGCTCTCCCACCTGGATGTATGCAAAAATGCTCAACTCCTGTTTTCAAATCTGGCCTTAGCTTCATACCCTTGACAAGCTTGGGATTGATTTTCTTACGTATGTATGTGACAATGATGTACCTTAGTAATTCCTTCAATGGTAGCATTTTGGGTAGCAAGACTTTTAAGTTTTCAATCAAGGCTTTTCCACCTGACCTTGGGAGACTCTTGGTCAAACAAAACCCTCTGTACCCTAAGTCATCCTCTAACTGAATACAGCAGTTGTAAGCTTCATCATTAGCACCAATGTGAGTCCTCACAAGAGTGTTTAGCTTCATTATCGCCCGGTCCTTAAGAGATTTCTTGTTAGTGAGCAGAATAGAACATCCTCCAGCTCGGAATAAGCAGTTTGACAGCATCATGGACCTCTCCTTACCGCAATACCAATAGGGTCCCAGTGACTCGGTACTGACCACAACAGCTAGTGCATTTTTGTAACTCTTGAACAAATGTTTCACCAAATCAATAGCTACTAAACTAGCACTACATCCCATTCCAGCTAGGTTATAAACCTTAGTATCTTCTCTCATCTTATACTTATTGATGATCCTAGCAGTTAGTGAAGGCATAGACGCCATTAATGACACATTTACCACAAGTATATCAATATCAGCAGGTCCAAATCCGGAGGCTTCAAACACTTGATCGAGTGTGGAGAATATGATCTCTTCCATCTCACAGACTGCATCTGCTAGAGATGGATGCTCCTCATTCCCATTCAATACATTCTTCGGTGCATATGTGTATTGCCCAATGCCGGAGCTGGCGATGGTTTGTAGCAAAAATCTATACTCTTCAAGTCCTAGATTCTTGTTTCTTAAAATGATCCTAGCACATGTTTCAGTATCAAGCCGGCGGTCTTCGGACGCCTTGAAGCACTTGTAATTCAGCATGTAGCATTGCTGATCTCTACATCTTCTTATAGTTCTGACTAGTGTCACAAACATGAAGAAAAAAGGAAGAAGAATAGGAAGGACATGCCATGGGAGGTTCATGGTGAAATGAAATGTGGTATGATACACCAACAAACTTGGAGCAAAAACCAATTGTCTGCGTGTAGTGTATAGTAAGTAAATAAGGTTGCGTTGGGAAAGGTTAGGTTTATAAGCTGAGAAAGGGTAAATTGTTGGCTATTATAAAATAAGGTTGAACGGGCCACCTAAGGCTTAGTACAATACAGGTGTCGTAGAGTACGTCGAAATCATTGATCTTACTGTTCATATCATGAATTTAATGTATATATTGTTTAGCTAGGCTAATCAGCAGCGTTTGTTTCATCTGAAAAAGTTTTCAAAATGTTCGTAAAGTGCAAGTTTAAACTTCAAATTCGACTTCGCTGTTGACTTGATCAGAAATTGATGCCACACAAAACTTTATTAGAAAGCGATCGCTTAGTATTTACCCAAATTTGGGACTTGTGGATTATCGTAGCTCTAATTTTAATGAAGTCCTAATTTCATATTGAGTTTTAGATGAGCTATTTTAACTTTTCATCGAGAATTATACAAAAGATTTTTTATAATGGTACAAAATGTGTTAAATGATATGGGAAGTATAAACATATTTTGACAATTACTGCATATTTGCAATGAGAACCTCAATCATGGTCGTAAACTAGCTAACTATAGTTTTATGCATTTTTTATGAAGGGACAATTTTCGGAAAAAACAAAGAGGAAATATAGAGAGCATGTAGGGCAATATAGACTAGACCAAACATATGCTATATGACTGAATTAATGGTGCATGTTTTAATGGTGTTGTTTGAAAGAGAGTGGGTTGTAATTGGAGTGTAAGGGAGTGAGTGACTGGTCAGGTCTGACCATGCTACGTGATCTGATATAATCTGTGGTGCAGTAATCTATGCGCCGTGCATTAAATACTTGCACCAAACTCTAAATTTATCTTAATGCCTTATGCAACTACTGCAACAACCAACTGTCACAAATCCTTAAAGGATTGTAAGATCGTCTCTTTATATCGGCCAAACCCTAGCTATAGATTCTCTCTCTATGTTCCTTAAATTTGTCGTTAGATTGATTATTTACATATTCAACAATATACTCTCCACATCAGAGCATCCACGCTGATCCGCTATAAATAGAATATAACAATCAACCATGTTATTCATGCATGTTTTCTGGCGCTTAATTAGTTACATTTTTACTAACACTCCTTGCAAAATTAACTATGTTTCAGCCAGCTATGCCTAAACCTTATTGATTATGTAGCTTTTGGCATTTTAAAATTACAGTATAGGCAACGATATGAACGATCAATTAGTATAATGTAAGGGTTTCTTAATTTGGTTTAGAGTGGATTGTTCACGAAGGTGTGAGAGACTTTAATTTGAGTGAGAAAACGTTTTTAGCGCCAGATGAACCATAAAGTCAAAGTTTTAGGGCTCACGGTGGTTATTAATTAGACTCTGATCGTATTTAGAGTTTTTTATCCAAAACCACCCTTATAATATGGTGTTTTTTCATCAACCACCCTTATAATGCCTATTTACCAAAAAACACCCATATAAATTTTTCCGTTAGGGTTTAACCACCCAACGGCAATTCCGTTATTATTCCGTTATAATTTGATTTTTTATATATTTTCAATTTTTATTAATTAAAAAAATCAAAAAAATCAAAAAAATTATAAAAAATTATAAAAAACTATAAAAAATTATAAAAAAATTATAAAAAATTATAGAAAAATTATAAAAAATCATAAAAAATTATAAAAAAATTATAAAAAATTATAAAAAATTATGAAAAATTATAAAAAATTATAAAAATTATAAAAAATTATAAAGATTTGAAAATTTGAAGGTGTTTGTGAATATGGAAAATTTAAGGTTTTAAAAGAGTGTTGAGGTGAGATTAGAAGTGTTGGAGTTGGAGGTTTTGGAGGTCAAGAGCGTGGCGGCAGCCTTGATCGGGGTGGAGGACTACGCCCTAGCAGTGGTGCAACCTCTTGAACTCCAAAATCACCACTTTCAACACCTCTACTCTCACCTCAACACTCATTTAAAACCTTAAATTTGTCATATTCGTAAACACCTTTAAATTTTCAATCTCACATTCTTCACTCCTCCACTTCGCCCTCCATCATATTCTCAATCATGAGCGAAATTGGGAGAAACATTCACGCTGTGGTTTGGAGGCGTTGTTAGGATTTTGATCGAGGTGGAGGTGAAGGTGAACTAATGGGATGACGGTTGTAAATTTTCAAATTTTTTTAAATTTTTTAGATTTTTTTAAATTTTTTTAAATTTTTTTAAATTTTTTTAAATTTTTTTAAATTTTTTTAAATTTTTTAAATTTTTTTAAATTTTTTAAATTTTTTTAAATTTTTTTAAATTTTTTTAAATTTTTTTAAATTTTTTTAAATTTTTTTAAATTTTTTTTAAATTTTTTAAATTTTTATATGTTTTTTAATTAATAAAAAATTAAAAAATAAATTCTAACGGAATAATTAACGGAACTGTCACTAGGTGGTTAAACCCTAACGGAAAATTTTATATGGGTGGTTAAACCCTAACGAAAAATTTATAAGGGTGGTTTTTGGTAAATAGGCATTATAAGGGTGGTTGATGGAAAAACACCCTATTATAAGGGTGGTTTTGGATAAAAAACCCTCGTATTTATTGCGAGGGTTACTCAAAACGTAAATTATTAACTAGGCACATACAATATGTGACCTAATTTACAAGGTAACATGGTGTCATTTTTAAAGGTCTGTGAAGTTTTAAAATTAATGATCATGTGATGTATAAATTATAGGGTTGGGTTAATAGTAAGCTGACTTATATGCAACCATAATTCCTGGGATGGCCACTTTTAAATATACTAGTTACTAGGTATTTACCCGCACAAGGTGCGGGGTGAAGTTATATTTTGAGTAATTTTAAGTTTTATTTGAGTATAAAGAAATATTGATTAGAAAAACCTTTCATAAATGTACAAAGGAATTTTGAGTAATTTTAAGTAATTTAAATTTGATATATTCAGTTTTATTTGAGTGTAAAGGAATATTGATTAGGAAAACCTTTCATAAATGTACAAAGGAATTAGGAAAGATTCATCACTTTTTAAAAATTGTAAAAATATATTTCATTTTGAAATTATTAGATAAGAGGGTTTTTACTTTTTAGGATTTAGAAAAAAGTCAGCCAATCAGAAAAAAGGGAAAAGAATTCAAAATTCTAAAAAATGACACGTAGGCCAAATCGCTCACACAGCGACACGTGTCCAATCATACTTCTCTTTTAATATATATATGATTAGATGCACAAAAATGTGCATGTC